>JABMCL010003763.1:607500-615000 GCA_018857735.1 Alviniconcha marisindica
ACTGGCTGCGGCGACCAGAGGAAAGAACAAACACTGGCTGTGGCGACCAGAGGAAAGAACAAACACTGGCTGTGGCGACCAGAAGGGAAAAAACAAACACTGGCTGTGGCGACCAGAAGAAAGAACAAACAGCTGGCTGTGGCGACCAGAGGAAAGAACAAACACTGGCTGTGGCGACCGAGGAAAGAACAAACACTGGCTGTGGCGACCAGAAGAAAGAACAAACACTGGCTGTGGCGACCAGAAGGAAAGAACAAACACTGGCTGTTGTGGCGACCAGAAGAAAGAACAAACACTGGCTGTGGCGACCAGAGGAAAGAACAAACACTGGCTGCGGCGACCAGAGGAAAGAACAAACACTGGCTGCTGGCGACCAGAAGAAAGAACAAACACTGGCTGTGGCGACCAGAGGAAAGAACAAACACTGGCTGCGGCGACCAGAGGAAAGAACAAACACTGGCTGTGGCGACCAGAGGAAAGAACAAACACTGGCTGTGGCGACCAGAAGAAAGAACAAACACTGGCTGTGGCGACCAGAGGAAAGAACAAACACTGGCTGTGGCGACCAGAAGAAAGAACAAACACTGGCTGTGGCGACCAGAAGAAAGAACAAACACTGGCTGTGGCGACCAGAGGAAAGAACAAACACTGGCTGGGCGACCCGAGGAAAGAACAAACACTGGCTGTGGCGACCAGAAGAAAGAACAAACGGCTGGCTGTGGCGACCAGAGGAAAGAACAAACACTGGCTGTGGCGACCAGAGGAAAGAACAAACACTGGCTGGCTGTGGCGACCAGAGGAAAGAACAAACACTGGCTGTGGCGACCAGAGGAAAGAACAAACACTGGCTGTGGCGACCAGAGGAAAGAACAAACACTGGCTGTGGCGACCAGAGGAAAGAACAAACACTGGCTGTGGCGACCAGAGGAAAGAACAAACACTGGCTGGGCGACCAGAGGAAAGAACAAACACTGGCTGCGGCGACCAGAGGAAAGAACAAACACTGGCTGTGGCGACCAGAGGAAAGAACAAACACTGGCTGCGGCGACCAGAGGAAAGAACAAACACTGGCTGCGGCGACCAGAGGAAAGAACAAACACTGGCTGTGGCGACCAGAGGAAAGAACAAACACTGGCTGCGGCGACCAGAGGAAAGAACAAACACTGGCTGCGGCGACCAAGGAAAGAACAAACATGGCTGGGCGACCAAGGAAGCAAGGGAGAACAAACACTGGCTGGCGAGCGACCAAGGAAAGAACAAACACTGGCTGCGGCGACCAGAGGAAAGAACAAACACTGGCTGCGGCGACCAGAGGAAAGAACAAACACTGGCTGCGGCGACCAGAGGAAAGAACAAACACTGGCTGCGGCGACCAGAGGAAAGAACAAACACTGGCTGTGGCGACCAGAGGAAAGAACAAACCTGGCTGTGGTGACCACAGGAAAGAACAAACACTGGCTGCGGCGACCAGAGGAAAAAACAAACACTGGCTGTGGCGACCAGAGGAAAAAACAAACACTGGCTGTGGCGATCGGCAAACCAATGGCTTTCGCACTGCCTCGCATTTCGGTCCCACATCCGGAACAATCTCTCCCAAGGACATCAGCTTACTCTCTCTTCCTGTTTGTACCTTTTGGGTATGAGTGTCCTTTGATAGTTTTAGCTTGCGAGAGCTTACATGTATGCACTTTGTGTATCTGGCGCTGTGAACACGCAAGGTTTTGTGTGGAAGTTTTTTATGCGTTATATATAAATTTTCATTCATTCATTCATTCTTCCTTCAAAGGCAAACTCAAAACATTTCCTTTCCCCAGATATTTCAGATAAGCAACACTCTCTTTCGCCCGTATCAGGTGTGTGTGTGTGTGTGTGTGTGTGTGTGTGTGCGTGCGTGCGTGCGTGCGTGCGTGCGTGCGTGCGTGCGTGCCTGCGTGCTGTGTCGCGCGCGTGTGTGTACATCTTGCATATAGTTATGTTTGAACCCGTGTTGATGTGTACATGACGTGTTAGCTTTTTGTTAAATTTATAACAACTACAGTCTTGCATATCGTTATATTTGAACCCGTGTTGATGTGTACATTACGTGTTAGCTTTTTGTTAAATTTATAACAACTACAGTCTTGCATATGGTTATATTTGAACCCGTGTTGATGTGTACATTACGTGTTAAGCTGTTTGTTAAATTTATAACAACTACAGTCTGTACCTCGATGTACATTACGTGCGTGCTGTTTGTTAAATTTATAACAACTACAGTCTGTACCTCGATGTACATTACGTGGTGCTGTTTGTTAAATTTATAACAACTACAGTCTGTACCTCGATGTACATTACGTGCGTGCTGTTTGTTAAATTTATAACAACTACAGTCTGTACCTCGATGTACATTACGTGTGTGCTGTTTGTTAAATTTATAACAACTACAGTCTGTACCTCGATGTACATTACGTGCGTGCTGTTTGTTAAATTTATAACAACTACAGTCTGTACCTCGATGTACATTACGTGTGTGCTGTTTGTTAAATTTATAACAACTACAGTCTGTACCTCGATGTACATTACGGCGTGCTGTTTGTTAAATTTATAACAACTACAGTCTGTACTCGATGTACATTACGTGCGTTGCTGTTTGTTAAATTTATAACAACTACAGTCTGTACCTCGATGTACATTACGTGTGTGCTGTTTGTTAAATTTATAACAACTACAGTCTGTACCTCGATGTACATTACGTGTGTGCTGTTTGTTAAATTTATAACAACTACAGTCTGTACCTCGTGTACATTACGTGCGTGCTGTTTGTTAAATTTATAACAACTACAGTCTGTACCTCGATGTACATTACGTGCGTGCTGTTTGTTAAATTTATAACAACTACAGTCTGTACCTCGATGTACATTACGGCGTGCTGTTTGTTAAATTTATAACAACTACAGTCTGTACCTCGATGTACATTACGTGCGTGCTGTTTGTTAAATTTATAACAACTACAGTCTGTACCTCGATGTACATTACGTGCGTGCTGTTTGTTAAATTTATAACAACTACAGTCTGTACCTCGATGTACATTACGTGTTAAGCTGTTTGTTAAATTTATAACAACTACAGTCTGTACCTCGATGTACATTACGTGCGTGCTGTTTGTTAAATTTATAACAACTACAGTCTGTACCTCGATGTACATTACGTGTGTGCTGTTTGTTAAATTTATAACAACTACAGTCTGTACCTCGATGTACATTACGTGTGTGCTGTTTGTTCGGCGCTTTGAGCCGCGGGATAGGCATTTTAGAAATATCCATTATTGTCACGGTTTTTGGAGGACAAATGGAACTGGGTGCAACCAAAGATTATAAATACCGTATTTATGATCTCTGGTGCAACTCAAGCAACTAAACGGGCCCGCTCGTGCACATTGAGGTCATCTGGAGCTTACCTTTTTGGTGTCCCACCTGGGTTCATAACCGTTGCAGTTCTGTCCCTTTTGATAGTAATTGGAACTTCGGGTGCTGTTACAAAAGCAACCTCGTATTGATCTTCGGTGTCGACCGTGACTTCGTCGGTGACACATTCCCACGTACCCTCCTCGTTCAAGTCCAGCTCGGCTGGGCCTTTGACAACTGGCCGGGTTTGTTCTGCAAACGTATAGTGGTTTTTTTATATATCTATATTTATTTTTTTTAAAGAACCGAGAACTCCAACGCTTCTGTGATGGTAGGTAGTAGTAGCTTGGTAGGTAACGTCCAAAGCCATAAACGGGTTTGCTTAAAAAGATTAGTTTGATGCAAACAAATGCCAGCCAGTGTGTTTGTCGTTGGTCAAAATGCTAAAAATGACATAGCTCAATGCCCAAAGATAGATTGGTTCACTCTAAACAACAAAACAACAACAACAACAACAAACTGTTTTGATGTCAAGTAAATGCTGCTGATTGCGTACTTTGTTGCTTGAATGCGAAAAGTTTAGCCCCCCCCCCCCCCTTTTTTTTTCTTTTTTTTTTTGTATGCTGGCTGCGCGTCATCTTAATTGTAATCCACACATACATCACGCTCAAACACAGATACCACCACTGTAGGCCACAAGTTGTGACATTTGTCACGACCATTTCGTTCTGCACAGAAAGATGTCCAACAAAAAAACAAGTACATGTTAAAGAAAATTCTACCAATTTTAGACACAATTTTTTTTTTTTTTTTTTTTTTTTTAATGCAGTGATCTCCCCTAATAACATATAATGTTTTATTAGTGAAATCATTTCTTTTGAGGGCTGTAACGCCAAAACACAGCAAGACTGGACTCTAGTCTTACTGTGCCGCGCCACAAAGAAAAGAAGACTACCAATACGCACCGAGGCCTTTCGACGTACAAGCTAACATGGGGCGGGGATAGCTCAGTGGTTAGAGCGCCGGACTCGTGACTGAAAGGTCGCGGGTTCAAATCCCTGCAGGAGCGGCGGGAGAATTTTCTTCTCCAGGGTCGACTTCTGTGCTGACTCTAATTTCGTATCCTTCCACCCGTGTTTACCGCTAGTCCGTAAAAGATCCGTTATTCTGCCAAAGGTTCAGGTGGCAAGTTACAGCTAAAACGATACACCTTACGTATGAGTGACATGGTGCATGGTTGTATGGTGTACACAGAATTGCGCCGAGATGGCTGCAGTTTCATAGTGGCACCAGCCATGCCAGCGCTTAGTACACCACTTCGGTGGATATTCCAAAAACGCGCTATAAAAAGCTTGTCACTCATGCAGAACCACATGCGAGCGCAGTGAGTCTGCTCAAGAGAGCGGAGAATAGCGCTATATAAGCGATCATCAATCAAGCAAGCAATTAAAAACTAATTGCGCTGTTTATTTGATGCGGGAGTGTTCTGGTCAAATACTACAGTAGTAGGTTTCAGCTGGAAAAAAACTGGTTCCCTCAACAACAACAACAACAACAACAACAACAAAAATAGTTTAGGCGTAAACTAATCCGGTCCAATTTCGCCAATGAAAGGAAAGCTTGCCGAAAATTTGCACACTACGCCTAATCTGAAAAAAAGTGACGTGGAATGGCTCGGGTTCATCGATCAGCCTTCGCCAGGTTGAATTCTGTAGATCTACGTGAAGGCAGTGAGTGTGCCAGCAGAGAACGCTTCGTGGGGAATCCTCTTCCACAATGATGATGATGAAGAGATGCTTAATGTCCTCAGATGTCAGTTGACGTATTAGGGACAAGTTGTGACCAATGCCGAAGCACGGTTCAATAATTCTTTACGTCCACGGAAACCAGAAGGCTCGTTAGGACGGACAGCCCAGGACGGCCACCTCGACTCTCACACAGCTCCTGGACTATGAAACCTCTTCCACAATCTGATGGCTGAGGGGAAGACCGAGGAGCATGCAGAGACACACACTGGCTTTTTCTGTGTGGTGAATGGATGTTTGGGATTTAGTAGCGACCACGACCAGTGAAGGGGTTTCGGCTATCCACTTGGCTAGGTGGTCGTTTGTCCTCAATGGGCTTCCAGCCGCGAGCGACTACACGGTTCTCAAGAGAATGTACCGGCCAAAAAACAACTATCGCAGTTTCGCCTTCCAGTTTTCCTCCACCCCAACCCCGCTGTCGTCGTTCGGTGCAGGAACGCTCTGTGCACAGGGCTCTATGTACACAGGCTACTCAAGCAATGTCGCTCCATTTTGTGAGTATAGCCCTGCAGTTGTTGCAGTTTTACACTCGAACGCTAAAAGTCTCCGAAGGACCCCCCCAAAAATTGTGTTCGTTTTGTTCACAGTCAGTACCGGAAACCAATGTTTTCACTCTTTGTGTAAGTCGCCATTAGCATTTTGGAAGACTTGCGCAATGGTGATGACGTAGGTTTTGGAGGTTTGGAACTAACTAATTGGAAAATTCCTTTAAAGTGCAGTACAGTGACTGTCCACGGTCATCCCATACCAGTGGCAATGGATGGGTATATTCACGTTTCGGCCAATCAGTCGATTCAAGTTTTCGGCCTGTTGTCCTCCTCACACCACAACACTTGAAATGCGCATTCAGGGCATGTATACATGCGTGCCCGTGCTTGCAAGTATGAGAGACAGACAGACAGACAGACAGACAGACAGACAGACAGACAGACAGACAGACAGACAACAACAACAACAACAACAACAAACAAACGCGAGACGCCGGAACAGAGACAGAAGTCTTAAAGCAGACGGACACAGAGAAAAACAGGAAGAAAGATTAGGTAGGTAGGTAGTGTTGCTTAATGTCCTCAGATGTCAGTTGACATATTAGGGACAAGCTGAGACCAATGCCGAAGCATGGTTCAATATAGCTTTACGTCCACGGAAACCAGAAGGCTCGTTAGGACGGACAGCCCAGGACGGCCACCTCGACTCTCACATAGCTCCTGAACTATGCGATTCCGAATGAGTGACTGTATCCTTTTATAGCGCGCATTTTTTAATATACACGGAAGTGGTGTACTGATAGCGCTCTTTGGTTGTTGCATGGCTGGTGCCACGTCTCGGCGAGATATTCTGTGTACACCATTCAACCATGCACCAGTCTACAGTGTCACTTCATTCAAAGCCACACGGGTAGGGTGTATGTGTGTTTAGCTGTAACCTGCCACCTGCACTTTTGGCAGAATGACCGGGATCTTTTATACTGCGGTAACACGGGGGTGGGGCGGATACCGAAATAAGAGTCAGCCCAGAAAGCTGACCCTGGAGAGAAAAAAATCCCCCGCCGCTCCTGCCGGGACTCGAACCCGAGACCTTTCGATCACGAGTCCGACACTCTAACCACTGAGCTATCCCCGCTCCCCCGAATAAGTATGCTGCGTGAAAGTACGAAAGAGAAGTAAGTAATTGGTTTTTTAAATCCCAGTCAACCTTGTAGGTCATATCTGAGCAAAACGTGAGACAGAGAGAGAGAGACAAAAACGCGGAGATCATGCAGGGAGAGACAGACAGACAGACAGACCACGAAGAAACAGGCGGTTAAACAAAGGGACTCACTGAATGCATAGAGTACGAACTTCGTTCCACGTCTGTTCGGTTTCTCTGTAGGTGAAGCGAGACTAGATGTCGCGAACGTCGTAGAGCAATACACAGCTTGCTTGTGTCGGTCTCCCGTCATTTTAACTGGGATGCTGACCACACGCACACTAAATCCTTGGGTCCCAAAGACGGTGATCTTCGATCGTTTAATGGCTGTAGGTAGGGCAGGTTTACTCAGCGCCTGGATTCTGATGTCTTTGAAGCCCGTTACGCTCGGTTTTTCCCAAGCAAGGCAGGTCAAATTGAAGGTGTCCCCCGCACTGGCGGGAAAACTGGTACCGCTGACTGCTCGGAGCACGGGCTGCATCGTTTTGGGCGGTGGATGCACTCCGTATGATTGAAATATATCTACTAGGGTGGCCGGGGCTAAAGAGAGAGAAAAAAGAAAAACAGAAAAACATACAAACAAAAGAATAAGATGCCTAATTTTTTTTTTTTTTTTTTTTTTT
>JABMCL010003763.1:620000-680000 GCA_018857735.1 Alviniconcha marisindica
GACTCGTGACTGAAAGGTCTCGGGTTCAAATCCCTGCAGGAGCGGCGGGAGAATTTTCTTCTCCATGGTCGACTTTCTGTGCTGACTCTAATTTCGGTATCCGTTCCACCCCCGTGTTACCGCAGTAGCACGTAAAAGATCCCGTTATTCTGCCAAAGGTGCAGGTGGCAGGTTACAGCTAAACACGCATACACCTTACGTATGTGGCTTTGCATGAAGTGACATGGTGCATGGTTGTATGGTGTACACAGAACTTGCGCCGAGATGGCTGCAGTTTCATGTGGCACCAGCCATGCCAGCGCTGTAAGTACACTTCGGTGGATATTCAAAAAACGCGCTATAAAAAGCTTGTCACTCATGTAGAACCACATGCGAGCGCAGTGAGTCTGCTCAAGAGAGCGGAGAATAGCGCTACATAAGTGATCATCAATCATCAATCAATCAAAAGTCTCTGTCAGCAGGATGCCTGCCAAAACTACACTCAGCTAAAACAGACTAACCAAACCAGCTTCAACCGCAAAACCCATGGCTTTCGCACTTTCTCACATTTTGGCCCCCACATCTGGAACAATCTCCCCCAAGACATCAGGCACTCTGCTGCTCTCTCTTCCTTCAAAAGCCAACTCAAGACATTTCTCTTCTCAGAATATTTCAGTTAAGCCGCATTGTCCTTCACTCCTATCAGTCTGTTGCGTGCGTGGTGGTGTGTGTGTGTGTGTGTGTGTGTGTGTGTGTGTGTGTGTGTGCGTGCGTGGTGTGTGCGTGTGGTGTGTGGTGGTGGTGTGTGTGTGTGTGTGTGTGTGTGGTGTGTTGTGTGTGTGTGTGTGTGTGGTGTGTGTGTGTTGTGTGTGGTGTGTGTGTGTGTGTTGTGTGTGAGTGTGTGTGTGTGTGTGTGTGTTGTGTGGTGGTGTGGTGTGTGTGTGTGTGTGTGTGTTGTGAGTGTTTTGTAGTTTGTTGTGTGTATTGTTTTTGTTTTTTTGTTTTTTGATAACTTTTCTTCGTGTCTTTGTGTGTATGTGTTGGTTTGAGTCGCAGGGTGGCGCTTAATTTCCATTTTATTTTACTTTATATGCGTCTGAATTACTGTGTATGCTTCATTCCTGTCTAATGGACTTTTTCAACTGATGGTAATTTTTCTGTATCTTTTCAATAGGCGTTCCTTCACGCCCAGGTATAATTGGGCTTTTAAAAGTCCCACATCATTATAAGTATATTTTCCGGTCCTGTATATAACAAATTTTTTAAATATTTTTCCTCTTTTCGATGGGCCAAATGGAAAACGTACAGAAAGTTTGGCAATTTTATCGTTCGTTTTCAAGTGACATCGTGGCAGTCAAAGGGTTAATTAAGAGAACCTGCTGTGCAAAGTGCACAGTTTCAGCTGCAGATGCCGGGCCTGGGTTGACTTTGGTTGTAAAGCCTGGAACAGAAGACCTTCTTTTTTTTTTTAAAAATATTTTTATTCAGGTTTTATATTTACATTCACAAAAATACAATGCATCTTGGGAAATAAGCACCATCAATACACTTATGTTACTTAAACGTTATTGGCATTAAATTATTATACCGTGCCATGTTAAAAACGCGGGAATACAATGTATGATTTTTACCTCCTGTCAAGTAGTATAACCGTAGATCCGGTAACGAAAATATTCTATTACATTGCAATGAAAATACAGCCGAGTAAATGCATATCCTCTTTGTTTATTTAACCAATACTTGATACAACAACCACTTACTACTAAATTATTGTAATATGTCATTTCCATGCGGTGTACATATTTATATAACCGTAGATCCGGTAACGAAAATATTCTATTACATTGCAATGAAAATACAGCCGAGTAAATGCATATCCTTTTTGTTTATTTAACCAATACTTGATACAACAACCACTTACCTACTAAATTATTGTAATATGTCATTTCCATGCGGTGTACATATTTATTAGTCTTCATTTTGATCCAAAGCGAAAATATTTATTTCATTGTGAATGAAAAACAGTTGGGAGTAAAGCTTTTTCCTTTTTGACCAATACTTGATACAACAACCACTTACCACTAAATTATTGTAATATGTCATTTCCATGCGGTGTACATATTTATTAGTCTTTCATATCTGATTTAGCAGAAGAGCATTTTATTTATTTCATAAATGAGAACTGAAAGATGGCTAATGTTTGGTAACTCAAAGAATTTTGAACCTGATGAAACCTTTTGACTTCGTTATATTTGCCAAGTTTTTCATATACAATGGAAAATAGAAATAGAAAAATGCCTTCTTTTTCAAGTATTTAATAAAACAACTAACAAAACTTGAGCAAGGTATAAAACGGAAGAATATTTATTGTATATTAACATGGAGCATACCTCATTTCTGTCCAAATGGTTCTGCTATATATATGTACTTTGTTCAGTAGGATGGCTGAATTTTTCTGTATGCTTCATATTTACATTCTTGTATCATGCCTGCACAGATATTTATCGATAGCAACTGGCATAATAACATGCAATATTTTTGTGCTCCTACATTGAGCACCACAAATGCTACGTAACCATCCCCCACTCCCACCATCTCTCTCTCTTCCCACCCCACTGTTGATATTGTCCATTCTTTCTTCACTTTCTATACATTGTACATTGTCGTTATTGCTGTTGTTGTGATTGTGGCGTACGTGATTATTATGATGATTATTCTCTCTCTCTCTCTCTCTCTCTCTCTCTCTCTCTCTCTCTCTCTCTCTCTCTCTCTCTCTCTCTTCTCTCTTCTTCTTCTTCTTCTTCTTCTTACCTGTTGTGTAGGCTAGCTAACTAGGGGGTTGTCTGTTCATATTTATTTGTGTTTATGTCTAGAGAGAGTACCTTTTTCGGTCACATCACAGGTTGCTTTTGGAATCGGCCCATCATAAAACGTCTCATCCTGGAAGCAATCGAAAATGAAACCACTTTCCTATTTTGACAACAAAGCTTCCAGTTCGAGGCATGACTCGAGAAAACTCTGAGGTTTGGCTGTGGGATGAAAGCCATTTTCAAAGCGACGAAGAAGGTGGAAGGGAGGTAATCGTCATGAAGACCACGTTCAATGGAACAAAAGTGGAAAGTGGAAGGTATGGGCGCCAGAATAATCGACACGTTGATTGTGGGCCCTTAAATGAAAGTAAGTAAGTTGGTGTTTTACGCCCAGTCAACCGGCGCGGTTATATCGGGGCGACTTAAATGAAAGAAGAAGAAAGAAGAAGAAGAAGTATAAGTGGCCGAGGAGCCCGTGGTTTATCCAGTAGGCTTCTTCTTTCTTCTTCTACAATATTATGACTATATAATTCATTATTTTTGAGGTTTTAATGCATACATTATTGTTGATCTCGTAAAGCGCGGTGTGCTCACCCCTAGTGAGCCGGTTTGGCCTAGCGGTAAGGCGTTAGGCTGGTAAGCGGAAGGACCTCGGTTCGATGCCGCTTCGGCTCTCCTTTCTCTTCGAAAAGGTTGTGGTTTGTGGACACTGTCCTGTGACTTTGTCCATCACTTCCTACTGAAACGTTAAAATGGCTCTCATCGCTGCCATCTTAATGCAGAAGTCATTCTGGTGGTGACAGTGTAGCGATAGGTATATAATCTCCTCTCCCCCACCTCCATACCCCCTCCCCCCCACCCTTCTCCCCGTCCCTAATAAGCCGTACGGTTTCTGTGGACGTTAAGCACCATGTTTACTTACTGCTCACCCTTGTCGGTGAAATGTGGCACTATAGAAATAACCGCGATTCTTCTACCTAACGCTGGGCCGGGCTCAAATAGTGGAGCGTTGGTGGCCCAATGAAACTTCTGTGAACACGCACGGCAGCTTTGGTCCTTTCCGTTAAAATGGGACCATTTTGCTTTACGTCCACAGAAGCGAGGTGGCTTATTAGGGACGGGAACAGGGGGGGAAGGGTCGAAAGAGTGAAGGCTCGACCGCGGATACCGCCCGGAATAGACCGGAGAGACCGTGGACCGCCACCAGAACAATGGAAGTGTTAAGGCGGTGTCCCTCGCCATTGCCAGCGACTTGTGCACCTGCGCAATTGCTGTTTCAACTGCTGTGCTTGGCAGAGTCACAAAGACAATGTCCGTTGCACTACTGTTAACGAACAACTTGAACAACTCGACTGAAGCGAAAGAAGTCCAACTTTCGCAGCCCAGCTCCACCTCCCTACTCATGATCTCTTCTGGGCTAACTTGAAAGTCCAGCTCCACCTCCCTCCTCTAAGATCTCTTGATCTTTTGATCTCGCCTGGAACCTTGCCATAAAAATGTCCTTTAAAATGGTTTAAAACTATCTACACAGTCTGGTGGGCCGGCTTTACAACGGACGACGACTGGCGACACTTGGCATCATTGCCACTGCCACGTAAAAAGGCTATACTCACACTGAAACTTTCTGTAGCCCAAGGTCCCAGAAACTTGGCTCTACTCCTAATTAGACGAAGATCAAGATCCCGGAGACAGAAAGACAAACATAGCGAGACATTTGGGGGTTGGGGGGGGGGGGGGGGGGGAAGGGGGGGGGGGGGGGGGGGGGGTTAGTGCATCTGATGTGTCTGGTAGTAGATCTATCCTAATGCTGTAATGGCTTACCGTAATGTACTATAATCAAGGGCGATCAAATCATGTAAACTGCCAAGAAGAATTCACATCTCGCTGTCAGAATCATATCCCTATATATTGATGATGATGATGTGGGGCTTCATGTCCTCGGCCCTATATATTTTCATGCACTCGAAATATTTACCTCTCAGGAGTAGCATCATTACAGGTTTTGTGGCTTCGCTACTTTAGAAACTGATGCCAGGTTTGTCGTTGTGACGTAATATATTAGACTGTTGACGTCATGTTCATATTTATTCTTGGTTGGCAAAGACTATGAATTTATGTATGACCGCAAATCTGAAACAGAACGAGGCCCAGGGCGCTCGTGCAGAATCAACACACAAAGGAGTTAATTAGCACTCGAAATACGTAACACAAGTACAACAAAAACCTGAGTCGCTTACGGTAACTTTCACCTCTCATGCATATAGACAAGGTACATAAAGAGGTGCATAGAGGATGTACCTATGGTGTAGTTTCGTGTACCTTGTATTTACATGCATCCCACGTGAGTGTTACCGTAGGCGACTCAGGTCTTTGTTGTTGTACTTGTGTTACGTATTTCGAGCGCTAATTAACTCCCTTGTGTGTTAGAGAGCATTTCTAGGGAAATGTACTCACCAACTCGATGAAAAACAAGGAAAAAATAAATAGCAATAAAGGAAACAATAAATAAATAAATAAATAAACACTGTGTATTATTGTTTCCTTCTTTTTCGTCATATTGGCGAGTACATTTCCCTAGATATGTTCTATTCTGTCAACCTCGCCAGCACCTGTCCTATTATATATATATATAGGTAGTTCAG
This sequence comes from Alviniconcha marisindica, assembly GCA_018857735.1. Lineage (NCBI taxonomy): Eukaryota > Metazoa > Mollusca > Gastropoda > Provannidae > Alviniconcha > Alviniconcha marisindica. Next base: position 625,432 of record JABMCL010003763.1, read on the forward strand.
GAGCTGTGTGAGAGTCGAGGTGGCCGTCCTGAGCTGTCCGTCCTAACGAGCCTTCTGGTTTCCGTGGACGTAAAGAATTATTGAACCGTGCTTCGGCATTGGTCACAATTGTCCCTAATATGTCAATTGACATCTGAGGACATTAAGCATCACTTCATCATCTACACACACACACACACACACACACACACACATATATATATATATATATATATATATATATATATATATATATATATATATATATATATATACAGGGTTCCAGGCGAGATCAAAAGATCAAGAGATCTTAGAGGAGGGAGGTGGAGCTGGACCCTCAACTTAGCCCAGAAGAGATCATGAGTAGGGAGGTGGAGCTGGGCTAAGAAAGCTGGACTTCCTTTGCTTGAGTTGTCCAAGTTGTTCGTCAACAGCAGTGCAACGGACATTGTCTTTGTGACTCTGCCCAAGCACAGCAGTTGAAACAGCAATTGCGCAGTGCACAAGTCGCTGGGCAATGGCGAGGGGACACGCCTTAACACTTCCATTGTTCTGGCGGCGGTCCACGGTCTCTCCTGTCTTTTTCGGGCGGTTTCCGCGGTCGAGCCTTCACTCTGTCGTCCCCTTCCCACTCTGTCCCCGTCCCTAATAGGCCATCTCGCCTCCGTGGACGTAAAGCACCAAGAAAGAAAGAATATATATATATATAGTACTATATAAGCTATATTATATTTATATATATATAATATATACCTCTAATATCTAATATATCTATAAACAACATGATTACTTATATACATATATATGTGAATTCTCAGCCTGGGATTACCGCAACCCTGCCAACCTACCCTCTTCTTTTTTCAGTGTCCAACGTCAACACTATGAAGATTGCCTTTTGGGGGCTTTGTTGTTGTTTTTGAGGTGTGTGTGTGTGTGTGTGTGTGTGTGTGTGTGTGTGTGTGTGTGTGTGTGTGTGTGTGTGTGTGTGTGTTGTTGTTGTTGTTGTTTGTGTGGTGGTGTGGTGTGGGTTGTTTGTTGTTTTTTGGGGGGGGAGCTAAGCGCTTGCAAGGAGAGAGAGAGAGAGAGAGAGAGAGAGAGAGAGAGAGAGAGAGAGAGAGAGAGAGAGAGAGAGAGAGAGAGAGAGAGAGAGAGAGAGAGAGAGAGAGAGACAGACAGACAGACAGACAGACAGACAGACAGACACAGACAGATTTGACCTATAAGCTTTGTTTTTTTACGTTTTGGTTTGACAGAGAAAGCATCATTCCAGGAAATTTTGGGTTTGCTATTAGTGTATACAGATTGAGAGAAAGGGGGCGTATGTCTAAGAGTATGTATGTGCGTGTGTTTAATAACTTAGAATTATTGAGATATGTTCTTCGTTGTGCGATCGAACGACAGCTTTAATTTCCCGCAGGGATGAATAAAGTATATTGTTATTGTTACTGTTAGCTCTCTAAATTACGTAAGCCTTCATTATCGAACATCCATCAACATCAATTAAAATCAACTGGAACGGAACGTCTTTTTAATGTAAAGGTGAACCTCAAAAGATCGGTATAGATCACGGTTGAATAATGATCAAATCTGAGCAAAGACTGTCAATGTTTTAATTGTATATTGATTGTATTCGCACACACACACACACACACACACACACACACACACACACACACACACACACACACACACACACACACACATTGCGAGCACACGTTTACACCTTTTTTCTTTCCTCCTCTTTCTTTAATGGACAGTCTTGTACACAGAACATGTGGTCTAAAAATTCGACACAAATATTGAACATCCTGCATACGCTGTAGCAGCAAGTTTGGCACAACAACAAAATCACTATTTTGGCCATGGAATGAACACACAACATACCACTGATATGAAACAAGTAGGTCAGTAGACTCCTTCACATTGTCAGTAACTGTATTTTAACGCCTTTCAACCGCACGGGGTTAAACTCGATCAGGAGGACCAAACTGCCATAGGCAATACACATTTCCAAACTCTTCTCGCAGAATAAAACTATCGTTGCCCTAATAAACACCGTTCTCGCAACAACAAAAAACTTTCTTCGTGATAATGCAGATAGCCCGATCATCGAGGAACTGACTCTACACCGAGACTGCGTGCGGAAAAAAACGAAAGAGACAATTTAACTGCCAATTTTAAGAGCTGGCTACGTCTACGTGAACAAATGTTCAAGCGGTGGCAGAGCACACAAACAGGCTTCAGAGATCAATGATCCGATCGGGATCGTCAAGGCCTCCTGTCCTTCCATCAACCTCTGCAGCGCAGACGTGAAGGCAGCTAGGCCTAAGGTCACCACTGTGTCTGTGTCTGTGTCTGTGGGAACAGAGTTCCAGAGGCGGACTGCCCTTGGGAGGTACGGGTGACAGCAGGTGTAGGTTCCGAAGCAGCGGAACACTCTGCCGGTTAACAATGTAACCACGTGTATCAGAAGCTCTTACTGTGTCCTGCACTGTATCAGGACCCGTCTGTGGTCAGACGTCATAACGGATGATGTGGCTTGACGTCTGAGCGATGTGGATAGACGTCGAAACGGTGTGGCTGCAACTAAGCATCTCGCATTCAAATCTACAGTCGTTCTGGGGAACGTGCATTCTTTCATTTACGTGTTGGTTGTACGAGTTATCTTCGACGTTGTTTTTGGCAATCAAACGAAAAAAGGGAAGAAGTTAAACATAAACCACATGAAAAGCTTGAGCAATGACTAGACACCATAATGTGAACACGTTCCCAGTCATATCACAATGATTGCTTCACATAATTGTACCTGTTAACAAATCAGTACGAGAAGAAATCGGGGGGGGGGGGGGGGGGGGGGGGGGGGGGGGGGGGAGGACAGAAAAAAGAGAGAAAGAAAAATACAGAAGAAGAAAATCTCACGACTTTTCCACTTTACACATCTTAGCACAAACTGTACTTCAAGAGCTGATCTCAATGTGTGTCCACGTCTGCCAGATTGCACTGTCCGAGACACTAGATACTGAAGAGCCCATCATAATGCACTTACCAACTCTGACTGTTACAGTGGAACCCAAGCGAAGATGGATCTCTTGCCCTATCGACAGGAATGACCCCCCCCCCCCCCCCCCCCCCCCCCCCACTTGATTTTTTGTTGGTATAAATACTGATCGAGCAAGCGAATGAAGCCTAGAGATCGAAATAGTTTCACGTTTTACTACATTTTCAGGCCAGCTGGTGTCATTGTTTTGGTTCCCTCTGAAATTGTTGGCAAAATGCATGTAGCACATTTTGGACAGTCCCCCCGGACCAGCCCCACCCCCCACCCCCGCCCGGCAGAAGCAACAAACACGCTTTTTTCGGTCCTCAAAATCATATGCTACAACAATTATGCAGAACTTTCAACAATTTTGGGGTTCTCAATACGTCTCCACAAAACCTTGTACAGATACTACTACATGCATTGAATTTGCAAGTTTTGCAATACTCCCACTACAGTGTACCCACACAACACATCGTAAAAGGAAAGCTGCATCATAAAACACACTTTGTGCGTATTGCCAGAGAGAATGGCTCCCACGGTAGGAAGCATGATCGGAATGAACCGCGGCGGATATAGTCACGGAGAGCAGTCAAAGCAATCATTCAGGGACTCAGCACAATCTCCAAGCCCAATTCCCAGAACTCCGTTGACACATCACCATGGTGACAAACCCTTTTTTACTCAGTAACCTGGGTGTGTGCAAGAGTTTTACCTTAAATTACCCCCCCCCCCCCCCCACACCCACACACCATTTTTTCCCCAGACCAAGGTACAGCCCATTGTTGACGGAACACTAGCCTGTACCTGACCTTCGGGATGGCTGTAATTAGCCACATCTCTGCGTTCAGCCAGATGTAAAACATTCTCTCTCTTCTAAGGGTGAGCAAAACAGGGGGTTCAAGTTCAATGTCGCTTTACGTCCACAGAGACCATAAAGACTATTAGCGACGGGGGAGCTCAGGACGGCCACTTACACTTTCACACAGCTCCTGAGTTCTGGAAGTAGGGGTGATGATGATGTGGGGCCAAATGTCCTCTGATGTCGGGCTGATATATTAGGGACAAACACAAGCAGGGCTGCTTCCTACACTTCAAAGATAAAAGCGTTAGGTGCCGGCTTACGCAAAACTAACGGCGCATGCGCGATTTTAAGGATGGTAACTCTTGCCGCATGCAGCAGACGCCACGCTCTGAACGAGCTTGTATGATCCGTGAATAATAATGATATACACAGGGCCAGTAGATAACTAATGGTCCTCCACTTTGTTCAGCCGTAGGTACTGTCCCCTAAATTTTACGGCTCTGTGGACAATTTGTTACGATCAATGTTTAGTGCTCGCGTTACAATAATGACATAATACCATCTTGGGATTAAATCACACAAGCAAACATATCTAGAATCAAAGCGAGAAAACCAAAAGCTGTTGTGATGAACCCATGGACTTAATGTACCACGGAGGAACCTGTCATGAACATATCGAGAACTGGACTGGGCATTATGATCCGTGTTCACACATTTGTGGCTGCAGCTGACCCTTGGACCCAAAACAGGATAAAACATTACGTAATTAAATGTGATGTAGAATATATGACTAGAGAGTTGTGTTGATTATTTATTCCTCCAAAGAAACAGACGCCAGAATGGCCGATCCCTTTCAACCGGAGCCATAGGCAGGCTGTAAGCAGCCCATGTTTTGCACAGCCTGGGAAAGAGGCTATATATATCCAGCAAGGCAAGACACCGATACAAAGTAGGTCCCGGAGGGGCTTGTAAATATTTAGTCATTTGTCATCCACTGTTTGCCCCCCCCATTTTTTTCTTTTCTTTTTTCTTTACTGAATTCCCCTTCTGCTGATTACCTGTTATCTGTTGACCTTTATCATGAAATTCCCACTTCCCAAGCCCAGGGCCCAAGTACAATTGCCATCAAACTTTTCTAGCTTTATTTTTGTATATTTTTTATATATCTTTCAATTTGATAGACTATGCAAACCCTGAAGGCAGCACATGCATCAGTGGATGACATTCTTTGTGAGAAGAACTGCAGAGCAGACCTAATAACCCAGAGAGAAATAACTGACCATGACTCGTGCGTGATCACACAGTCCTGAGCTAATGCCTTCTTTGTGTGAAGAAAGGCAGAGCAGACCTGTTCCTAGTTACCCAAAGAGAAACGACTGATCATGAGTGATCGCACAGTCCTGAGCTAATGCCTTCTTTGTGTGAAGAAAGGCAGAGCAGACCTGTTCCTAGTTACCCAAAGAGAAACAACTGATCATGAGTGATCGCACAGTCCTGAGCTAATGCCTTCTTTGTGTGAAGAAAGGCAGAGCAGACCTGTTCCTAGTTACCCAAAGAGAAACAATTGATCATGAGTGATCACACAGTCCTGAGCTAATGCCTCCTGTGTGTGAAGAAAGGCAGAACAGACCTGTTCCTAGTTACCCAAAGAGAAACAACTGATCATGAGTGATCACACAGTCCTGAGTTAATGCCTTCTTTGTGTGAAGAAAGGCAGAGCAGACCTGTTCCTAGTTACCCAAAGAGAAACAACTGATCATGAGTGATTGCACAGTCCTGAGCTAGCGCTTACATGCATAGTATCATTACTAATGCCAAACTGTCAGAGTGCCACATCCACAGAATGTGCACCCATACCCATTCCCATCCCAACAACCATGTCTAAACATTTGTTAACATGTCAAAAACAGTCCTGACCCATGGGTACCAATGGATTCCAAATGACATGCATGCAAAATGTACATATAATTTCAAGCACTTTATTTCATTTTCACTCACACTTGTAAAAGTTTAAGGCAAAGACGTCTGAGAATAACAGAAACAGTCTGTCCAACACACTATCACAAAACCTCACAAAAGTTAAAGCCCAAGCGCACAGAATGTCATTAAACGGTGCCAAATAAGCAAACTGTCACAAAAATATGAACACGGAATGTGGTTGACTGACTCCAAGGAACTGGACAAAGAATGGTGTTTTAAAATTGTAAAATAACAATTTGACTGTGTCACAGAATGCCATTACAATAGGAACAGTTTTGTTCACAAAAAAATAAAAAATAAAATTATAACACCAACAAAATAAAGGTAACACATCTTCACAGCACTAAGTAACCGTTATGGAATACAAGAAAAGGAAGTTGGACAAGCCGTGATGTATAATGTTCTACGAACAAAAAAAGTGAAACAACTAATCATGGAATAAATGACTGCGTAACAAAACTGTTCAGAACAGAACATCATATGATAAAACCCTACTGGCAGTGAACTTGACATGAAACAGGAGTTTTCCAAACATCCTGTGCACCAATAAAAACAGTGAAATAAGACTGACTGGCATAGATCTCCCAACTTCAAGGCCAAAAGTTACCAGCCATCTTCCCTGAAGGTCTGAGCCATATGGGTGCAGCTGATTATGTCATATCAGTCAACTGGGTTGGAATGCACCACGTTTCGAGTCAATCTGTTATTGCCTATCGCCTCGTCCAACATGTGTGTGCGTGTGCATGTGTGTGTCTGTCTGTTGTTAGTGTTATTGTAAAGCGCCCTGTGCTCCCACTTTGTGCGGTAGATGGTCGCTCTAGAAATCCTCTTTATTATTATTACTACACGCTGCACAAGGTCCCCTCACCCAATGCCAATCCATTTTTCTCTCTCTCTCAGACAGAAAGCACAACAAAGTTCAAAACTTGTGCACCATAGAAACTTACCGCTGGATCGTTCTTCTTTACTGCTGCATCTCATCAGACTCACAGAGGTACCATTTACTAAACCATGAGATAATGGCATTATAAACTCAGACTATGACTGTCTACAGTGTGTGTGTTGCACAGACTCAAACAGAGAATGTTCAGTTCTTTTCACCACTGTGGGTTACCAATACGGGGACTCAGAAACACTGCCACCTAATGCATCTGGGTGCAAGATTGTATCATTTTTGTCACCTGCATGGGGAAGATGACTGGTATGTATCTTGGCCTGTGCCTGTGTACTGATTCAATATTACATTCATGACACTGTCAGTACTGTAAACATGCTCTCTGTTTTCATTCAAACTTGTATACTTAATCAGTTAATGCTCATCGTTCTCTTTTTTTCTGACTCAAGCTCATATCCTGTACCTGCAAGCTCACAATGTGTTATCTTCAATGATTTAATCTTTTAGCAATGTTGACTAATGTGGTAAAAAAATCTGACATCACACATACACATGTATACCAAGTACAGTGTCTTCTTCCTCCCCCTCTGAATCAGACATCCGTGACTGAAATATATTTAAAAAATTAGCATTTGGATTTAATTTGGCATGATGCATTCACAATCACATCCACATCTTTAATTTGACATCCTTCACTTTCATCCTGTTCACTGCTAACAGTAACATGTCACTGTCATAAATGTTTCTCATTTAAACCGCTAATCAGAATTCTATCCCTTTACTTCTCATTATGTCATGCATTATTTGCTCACATGTGCAAAATGATGTGTTCTTATTTCTGATTCAATCATATATCACATTCCTACATAATAACCACATGCTAACATTCTCTTCTAGCTCTACCATGCTAGCCCCAAATGTCCAGTGTGTTTTTGTTTTCAGTTCAGCCTTTCCCCAGCTTAAAACGTTCCTAGGTCATTTTCTTTTCTGATTCAGCAGAATCGTATTTCATCAACTTGCTGGACAGGGAAACTGAACAAGACTTTCAAGGGAGTGTTGGGTTTTTGTTGTTGTGCACCTTGCTCCAAACGCCAGACATTGAACCTACTGTAATGACAAACCACCTTTTCAGGGCCAGATTTAGGAACCATTAGCTCATGAGCATCACAATCAACATCTAAACAGTCTGTCATTTTCAAGCAAATCTTTGCATCATCTATGAACAGGCAGAAATCCAATCTAAAATTGCGTGGTAAAAACACACTGCCTCGAGTTTGCTTCCAATATTCAACCATTTGCAGACAAAAGTGAACGACCGATAGTGAAAATGACAAAGCAGAAAAGAACTAGGAATTTGTACTCGCCAAAAGAAGACAGAACATGGTCCGCATGTACAACAATTTGAACAGCACGGACAAAACTGTCATCAGAAATATATGCACACTGACAAAGAAGATGGATAGGCAACAACAACAACAACAAAAGCAACGAGGCAGGAAGATAATAAATAGTTCACCAAAAGGGCTCTTGATTAAATGTCCGTCTTCAGCTTTCTTCTTCACTTTTTTTGCCTGTAAGTAAGTAAGTAAACATGGTGCTTAGCATCCACAGAAACCATGAGGCTTATTAGGGACAGGTTTTTGCCCGTCTTCTTTGTGCATGTATGTACTCCTGATGAAGACAATTTTGTCAAAGTTGTTGAAACAATTGTGCATATATATATGGTCTGCGTTTTGTTTTCTTCTGTTCTGGCGAGTACATTTTCCTACTTCTTTTCCAACATTTCTGGGGTGTTCATAAAGTATAGTACTAATACACTGTGTATTTTTGCTAATCTTCAGTCCTGTGCTCTGTCCATCATGCGTTACTGTTATCTCTTGTCATTCAACTGATCATTTTTTCCATCTGTTTACAACATGTTTACAGTACATCAATTTAATTAGTTGCAATTCAATATGGACATGTATATTCAAGACGATATGTTAACCTCACTGCTCAGAGTGATATTCTGTACGAACATATTATCTCGTTTTAAAACAACAAAAAACTTACATAACATACACAAACACAACAGTCATCTTGATGTAGATGCACATTGTTGACAATGCTGCTTGTTAATATTTTCAAATTAGGCATATATGTGTATTTCACATACACATGTAACTGTCTACATATATGCCAACATTCAGCTCCTAACCATGGCATTTACTTCCAAAACCAAAACGTTTCTAACTTTGACTTCACATAATCATATATTCTCAACGCTCTCATTTGTCCAAGCAACAGTCAAACATTAATAGGACTAGGACCTGCTGCTCTCTCCCATCTCACACAAACATTTTGCTGTCCACTAGACGCAAGAAAGTGACGGAAGTCCAATACTTTGTCTTTATCATGTTGAACTCGCAACCCTTCTTTTGCTCCAATGCCAACCACCAGCGCAGACCAAACAACGTCCATGGTACCATGCTCACTGCTCTGACTGACAACAGAGATGTCGGCTCCTCCTCCTCCTGTTTCACTAGGATGTGTGGAATTGATCTGTGTGTGGGATTGATCAGTCACCCCACAGACATTGGCACTACCCTGGCTCAGCAGGATCAGCCCCATCCTTCTCTCTCTCCCTCTCCCTGATCCTACAGTGGCTTGCCTCATCCTGTGCTAGTTCCGTGCAGGACAGCTCTAAACAGTTTTTCTTTCTGCCCCCCCCCCCCCCCCCCACCACCACACCCACTTACACCACCGCCCCTACACAGGGTAAGCAGTTCCAGTGTCAGGGTAAGAAGTTCCGGTGTCATTGTCCCCCCTACAGATTTTAACCTCTCTCTCTGAGGACGTGACGGAAAAGCTGGGCATGCTGAAGGCACGGGTTGTGCGACCCTCGCCCCCAGCCTGCATCTCAATATCATCCAAACTGTGACGCGTTGGTTCCACCCGAGCGGGCGTCTTCAGCTTGAGGTTTGCTAAACTGCTGGCACGCCGTGTCACCCAGTCAGCAAAAAGGATGCTTGTCGACCGTACCTGAGGTCGCTGCTCCAGAGTCTGAAAACACAATTATTTGTATCAAAGTCCATAACTCCACTGCATCTGAAAACACAATTATTTATATCAAAGTCCATAACTCCGCTGCATGCCTTCTCTCTGAGAACCATGCAATCAGTGCCACATACCTCTCCTACAGCAACTTCGTTGGATCCCAATGTCTAAATGCATCAAATACAAAAGTGACTGCATGTGTTACAACTTAATCACTGGTAATGGTTCTGCTCTCTCTCATTTTCTGAACTATTGCATCTACAAATCCCTTTCCACTCTCTCCACTCTTCATCAGACACATGCACGCTCAAACTCCAATGCTTCATCTGCAAAATCCACGCTTTTTGTTCTTTCCCACACTTCAGTCCTCACGTTTGCAGCAACCTCCCCCATCACTTAAGGCCCTATGCTACTTGGTCTTCCTTCTCTAACAAACTAAAGACATTCGTCTTCTCCAAACGGTTCAACTAACCAACATTGCCCTTCATCCCTATTAGTCTTGTACAATGTGTGTGTGCGTGTGTGTGTGTGTGTGTGTGTGCGTGAGTGCAAATGTGTGTGTGTGCAAGCATGTGAGTGAGTGTGCATGCAAATGTGTGTGTCTGTGTCTGTGCGTGTGTGTGTATGCACCTGTGTGTGTGTTGCATACAGCCACTCATGTTTCAACAATGTTGTCTACTTGTGTTGAGGTGTACATTATTTGTTTGCTGCCTGTTAAATTGACAATAATCTTTATTTTGATATACACCCAAGTTCTCTATAAAACTGACATTAAATCGTTGGTACTTTCTCCCCCTTCCCCCATTCCCCCTGTCCCTAACAAGCCTTATGGTTTCTGTGGACGTTAAGCACCATGTTTACTCACTTACTTGGTACTTTCAAAAGCAAACTCTTTACTGTAGATCATGATCTTTCCACTAGGTCCAACCACAGGTTCAAATATGAAAAAGGCCAGTTTCTTTAATGCAGCAGGAAAAAAAAGAAGAAGCAGGGGTGGGGGGTGGGGGGGGAAGGAGAACAGACAGGTGTTACCTGAATGATGCAGGAGCGCATGATACGAACAAGGTCTTCAGGACGTGGCTCATTGCTGATGGCGTCTCTAAACAGTGATATGACCCTGGAACACTCGCCAACGTCCAGCTGTAACAGTGGGCAGCCGAAAAACACATAATAATATTAATAATAACAGAATGGTCAGAGAAAGAATGGGGAAGGTTGGGGGGGGACAGGTAGGGGATGGGACGGAAAAAGAGTTATGCAATTAGACCATGTATTTTTGCAAGGCCTACCAATGTTTAGGCTATATAACCCTCAAATGCCCAGGGGACAGGGAAGGTAGGGGAAGGGATGGAAAGAGAGTTATGCAATTAGACCATGTATTTTTGCAAGGCCTACCAATGTTTAGGCTATATAACCCTCAAATGCCCAGGGGGTAGGGGAAGGGATGGAAAGAGAGTTATGCAATTAGACCATGTATTTTTGCAAGGCCTACCAATGTTTAAGCTATAACCCCCAAACACCCAGCCTATGCTTGTCTGTTCCTAATCCTATTGCGTTTTCCTTCCACATGTGCAACGTTTTGAGCCTCATAGTCATACCTGCAGATCACAGAGAAATTTAGCATACTAGAAACGTACTTAGAAATATACTTCTTATTCTTACTGTAACTGGGCTGCCCAGTCAACCGCAAAGGTCACGTCAGGAAAAACAAACACTACTCAACCACTAGTCAACTCCTTTCTTTCTGTGAAATATATCTCGACCATTACTGTCATATGTTTTAGTTAGTATTTCCATAATCCCCAGAATGCAGACATGTGATCTTTTTGCTTGTGTACAGCAGTACAGTATATATATATGTATAATACACATGGAGAGGCCCTGGTTTACAGATTCACATCCCTAATTCCCTATTTATAATAGGTTCACTTTATTATGTTAGAAGTTTTGTGGGTGGTGTGGGGGTGGATGGATTAGGCATGGTCCAATGAATCAAAAAGAACTGATCCAACGATACCTTTAAGCATAGTTCTTCCAATTCCAGCCTCTCCAACTGTGGAATCTCGTATGTTCTGGGCGGTGCAGCAATGAGCCAGGTGTAGTCCACCCCAGTCCTTGAGCGTCGCTCTTCCCGTTCACGTTGCTGAAAAATCCGGCTGAGCTCCCTGATATGAAAGTCCAGCTCTGACATCAAAGAGTCTGCCACTGCCATGTGCTCATCTCGCTCAGGAAGTCTACTGGAGTCTCCAAACACAAGCTCTCCTCCTCGTCGCCACACTGACCGCAGACCGTCCATCAATGAACTGCATGCATGGAAAAGAAAAACACCCACGTCAGACTAAAAGTAAAACACAGCCTCTATGTGCTTTTTGTGCGCTTACAGTACAGCCCCCTGAAAGGAACTAGCCTTCTCAGATTTGGTAACAAAAATTAAAAACATTGTTTGAATTTCTGTTATTTTGTTCACAATTTGGCTACTTTGATTGGGGTAAAACCCAATAGACCACACCTTTTTCATGGATTTATATGTTTTTTAGAACACTGTAAGTGCAATATGCCATCAAAAGTTCATTTCACAGAGATAACTATACATATATATATATATATAGAAACTATCAGTGACGAAAATAATTGCAATCTACATGCATTACACTTCTTCCATGACCTGTGCGGACACACCACCCTCCGCTCAAACTACCTGCACAGTGACAGATCTTGCTGACCTGATCTCTTGCTGCACTGAGAGTGTTTGTCAGGCATGGCAGCAGACACCAAGGTTCTGGGCGGGAATCTGTGTCAGTATGTACCGATTTGTCCTACTGGATAACCATCCCCAGAAATGTAACCATTTGCGAGGTTTCACTTTATTTTCACTGAGATGGTACTTAACCTGTAAATGGTCCAAAGTTTAATGTACTTAACCTGTGAATGGTCCCAACTTTAACACGGTACTGACAATATTGAGGGGGGGGAAAAACATGACAATAATAGAGTAAATCAAGCAGGGAGGCAGAAATAAGAAACATCATTTGTAATGTAACAACATAAAAAGAATTATGAAAGTTAACAGTAATAAAACACTCAAAATGCTGAGTAAAAAGAGCTATCGTCTAATAATATGTCACCATGCACAAGAAACAAACTGTTTTCATATTGCCAGCATGCAGGAACAAAACAACAGGCATCTGACACAGGTTGTCTGTCTTTCCCTCTGCTGCATGTACTTTGTCCCATTTTCCCACTGACTGGAAAACAACAACAAAAAACAAAACCTTGCTCCCCCAGCAACACTTAAGCCATCAACAATTGACCTCTTGACACCCTGTGGCTGACAAATGAGCACCAACCAGCACCTGCATACAAACACACCTCCTTAGACAAGCCTGCAAGCTGTCCAAGCACCACTGTAAACAAAGCACACACCTGTGCTGTTTCCAAAAACAATCACCAAGCCCTTTGGTCTGTGCAGTTCAAAAACACGTTACATTGTTTACTTTGCTTGTCTGAATGGGCTGTTCTTCCTAGCTCCCACCATGTGCAGGACATCTTTCTCTAGTCAGCCTTGGGGTCAAGGGGCCACATATATATCTCATTTTCAGCCTATTTTTTTCCCCACCCTGTTGTGTCCCAGTCTCATTCATGTGTACCAAGCCCACTGCACTATCAAGACCATGTCCCAGTCTCATTCATGTGTACCAAGCCCACTGCACTATCAAGACCATGTCCCAGTCTCATTCATGTATACCAAGCCCACTGCACTATCAAGACTATGTCCTATTCTCATTCATGTGTACCAAGCCCACTGCACTATCAAGACTATGTCCCATTCTCATTCATGTGTACCAAGCCCACTGCACTATCAAGACTATGTCCCATTCTCATTCATGTGTACCAGGCCCACTGTGTCCCTTTCTCATTCATTTGTATTAGGCCCTGTGTCCCAATCTCATTCATGTACATGTATACCAGGCCCACAGTGTCCCAGTTTCATTGATGCCTAACTGGCCCATCATCATTTATGTGTACCAAACCCAGTGTGTCAGTCATCATTTATGTGTACCAAACCCAGTGTGTCAGTCATCATTTATGTGTACCAAACCCAGTGTGTCAGTCTCATTAATGTGTACCAAACCCAGTGTGTCAGTCATCATTTATGTGTACCAAACCCAGTGTGTCACTCTCATTAATGTGTAGCAGGCCTACTGTGTCCCAGTCTTAAACTCTTATTCGTGTATACTAAAGCTAGTATTACCAGGCCTGTTGTATCCCAGTCTCATTTGTGCTGCCTGGTTTTACCCAGGTAAGGCAGCCCCAATTTCCTGCTAGGGATTAATGGAGCATCAACAAAACAAAAAAGCCCAAATGCTGTAGCTGACTGACACCTGATGCTAACAAATAACAATGTGTAACTGAAATAGCTGCCCTGCTACGTCACACTTCTTTTCATAACTCACAGAAGTATGTTTATCCTTCTGTAATCATATTACTGAGACTTTCAAAATTGTTAAAAGTACAGGTGAATGGACCTTTACCTACAGGAGAGAACAGCCAGCTCCCAATAGCCAGCCGGAACACTGGAATCACATATTTATGACTTTCACTATTAGAGGTGGAAACTGACTGCTCCTAACGAGAATCAAACCCTAGCCCCCCAGCTCCAGTGCTGAGACCATGTGGTCAGAACACACCAGCTCTTAATCAACTGAGCTGTTGGAATGAGTGAACAACTGCTGGTGAGGTTGACAAAACAGAACAGCTCTAGAGAAATGTACTCGCCTATACGATGACATATAAAGAACAATTAAAAACACAAGCGCTTTCGACACAAGGTCTTTGTCTGGTGTAGAAGAGAGACAGAAAATAATAAAAGAAGAAGGAAGCAAAGAAGACGAGAGACAAGAAGTTGAAGTAAAACGATGTTAAGGATCTAAACGTACATTTAAAAAAAATGGATTGGTAGTTTTAAATTTCGATTGGTTGTTACTGCCTTCTTCTTTTATTATTTTCTATGTCTCTCTTCTACACCAGATGAAGACCATGTGTCGAAAGTGCTTGTGTTTTTAATTGTTCTTTATATGATGTCATATAGGTGAGTACATTTCTCTATAGCTGTTCTATTTTGTCAACTGAGCTACTGGTCACTGCCAACATGGGCTGAGTACAAAAAGTGTATGCTTCACTGAAGTAATTTAACTTTAAGTGAAGCAGAAAATAAGTAGCAGGTTATAATCATTACAATGCTGAGGCACCTTGTAATTTGTATATTTACAAGTGTAATCATGTACTTTGTCTAGCAGTAAAGAAAAGCACCAACTGCTATTATTATTAACCACTTTAACAGCAAAAACTATTTAACCAGTGTCAAATGCATGTGGACAAAACTTCATGCTCGTACTCACCCTAGTTTTAAAGTTTTGAAACATTTCCTACAAAACCGCCCCATCCAATGCAATGCTTTAATACTGTAAGAACAAAACAAACCCTATTCAGTGCTCCCAATGGACATTTTAAGTGAGGGTCAAAATGACCCCCTGTCAAAAAATCTAAGGGTCAAACAGCCTAAACAGCAGCCTATTTTAACATTCAGCAACATACGTTTTTCTATTAAAAAACAACAAGAAAATTACCCCACAAATACCCCATCATTACTAGCTTCACATTTACAGTCATATAGTACACAATACATTAAAAAAAATCAAAAAAATCCAGTCCTTTTAATTTGAATCAGAAGTGTTCATTCTTAATCTTTCAAATGCATAACAGGAAACAAATCTGGCAAAGGTGGGAGATCATGCCCCCCACCCCCTCCCCATATTTTTTTTTTAAACTGTAGATTTGGCCTACTGTTAGTCACAAAATGGCCCTGCCTGAATCTCAGATTCTCACAGTTCCACAGTGATTTTCGTTTCCGTCAGGTTGCCAAATCAATCATAATTATCATTTTTGCGACAACTGTTTCTTTATTTTACTTCCTTCACCAATTTTTTTAATAACTCTTTTTTTTTTTTAATTTTTTTATTTATTGCAACAGCCATAGAACAGCCTCAGTTTTGTTTATTCCAATGGAATACAGCACATCAATGAAGGAAGCAAGTACAAAAGTAACTATTGCAAAAAATTTAATTATAATAAATTCATTTGGCTGTCAGGGCAAAGAGTGGATCACTGTGGAATTGCAAGATCCATTTTGTGTCTGAGCAATAGTAAAAATGAGGGAAACCATGTTTGCCTTTGCCAAAATTCAGTCGCATTTACGCTACCTACTATATGTACTACAGTTGCACCAGTCGAACATATGCTAGCAACTACGGTTGCACTAGGATCTGTTTCAGCTCTCCCTCAATGATAATATTTTCAGAACACTAACGATAATATTTTCATCAGACTTTGCTGCTGAGTGCTTCTTTGCACATGTAAGCCAGGTAGAAATGACATGTGTTCAGCCAAAGTGAAAACAAAGGTGTAGAACGGAAGTGACAGCTTAGAAAGAAAATGAACTTCCGATCAATCAGCTTTGAAATACAACTGCCAGAAATGACATTTAAACCTATCAGTACTGCAGACAGGAATGTGGTTAGGCAAGCAGAGTTTTTCTTGCATTCTGAACCCTGCCAATCTGGTTTTGTTGATGCACTAAATGACTCTCGACTCTCTTGATTGCTTTGAAAATATGTGTGTGTCAAGATGACGCACAGATCTCTAATCTGTGTGTCAAAATTCAAATTTGTGTGTCACAGACCTGCAGTTGTGCGTTATCGGGAGCACTGCCTAATTCCTTATTAAATCACGTAAAAAGTACACAAATCTAATAATACTAAAAAATAATTAATGTTAAATGTAATACCTTGGCACACAATCACCATTTTAAATGCATGCGAAACAGTTTGATAGACATACTAATTACTAATACAATGCAAGCACTTTAAAGTTCCATGAATCAGAATTAGCTACTATACCAGTTTGAATTAAATTAGGTTTAAATAAATTTGTAACTCATGAAATAATGTTTACATTCAGCATAAATTACCATGGTCTTAGCTTAAGTTAATATGGGAAGTGTACCACAAACTGATTTTAAAAATAAAACTGTAAAACTAAAAGAACTAGCTTTCTCAAATCGAAATGCTTTGTCCAACAGGCCAATGAGATCAGAATAAAAACAAGAAATTCAGGATGTTATAGTCAAAAAAATGGTCATCCCAAAACATGCTTTGAGACAGTTTTAATACTAAAATACTTATTTTATTAACAGTAATACCATGGGGCATTTTAAAGCATAAATCTGGCTCTTGAGTCTTGTTCCACTTGCATGAATCATCACAAGAGGCTCCAGAATAGCTATACATTTCTGTTTATTTTTAGATCAAGAAAGTCCACTGTTTTACCAACAATGTTGTGCAAATGACATTGTTTTTAAATAACGCTCTAAACTGATTGGACACTGATGACAACAGAATCTGTCAACTGCCAAAAGTCAAAGTTTAGTCTGACCTATAACTCGTCATGGTCCAAAGTACGGTTCAACTAGACTGACATCTTCTAGTTCTATGCAAAAGTCTATGAAAAGCTAGAACTTCAGTAAAACCAGTGAAAGTGAAAAAAACTTTGTTTACATGGGCAAACCTTTGGCATAATTACTATAAAAAATATATGCAAAAAGCTAGAACTTCAGAAAAACCAGAAAGTCAAAAATAATACTTTTGTTTACATCCATGGGCAAACCTTTGGCATAATTACTAAATTAGTTTTGCAACCTTATGTCCAACAACCATTTTGTTGCAGACTTATTGTTGACAGAACAGAGAAACACTGCCTTTCTGTCATCTGAGAAATCATTACCTCAACACCTGGCTTGACAGAACATTGTCATCAAACAACAAGTGCATCATTCGGTACATGTGAGATATGAGTGGCATAAACTGAGGGGGGGGGGGGGGGGGGGGGGGGGGGGAGCATCACAGCACGTGTGTCATTTTATCCAAATGTGAGCAGCATTGCTGGATTGTAGTACTAGTAGAGGTGTCAGTGACCCAATGACCCTCCCCATTCAAGGTTGTCCTTTTCCTCTCTTTATTGTATGTTTTTCCTACAAATATATAAACTTTTTAGTGCTTTGGACCATGAATTCAACTTGTTTGAATAGTTTGACTGTTTGTGGTCTTTAAATAATGGTACATAATGGGATGGTGTTGGTCCATGCAAGTGTTTGTTTGTTAATAGATGGTAACCTCTGTTGGTAGCACTTAGGCTGCTTAAAGGTAAACATTAAAAAAATGTCTTTAGAACTTCAAACATGTTTAGGCTGGCCAAATACTGAATAGTCCTACATATATAGATGTGCTCCACATTTGCCAATTTTGTTTAATGTCATCACCTTTAGATTTATAATAATAATGTGATAAACATGATTAAAGAGGATCTTTGCTCTTCATACATTTATATGGGCCCTGAGCTGAAGGGTCTGAAATTTTTGTTCCCATTGTCTCTGCTTTTGTTTTGGTGTATTGTTACGGTACAACAGATGACTCGACTGTAATTATTTTTGAACACACACACACACACCTCAGCACAACACACACAAATCACTACGTCCTACTTACAAAAAGGTTTCTGAAAACAAATCAATGTTTGCTGATTTTTTGACTGACGCTCAGGCGGAAACTTTCACAGGGTCGAGGAAGTCTCTTTTCGTTGTCCTATGTAGCATCGCACCGACTGATGATGATGGTTTGCAGTTCGTCCAATTTGTGCTTTCGTCTCTAGTACTGCTCTTCTGTTTTCGTGAAATATTACAGAGAAGAAAGCAGAGAAATAAAATGTAACAGTAGAAGCCTTCTCCCGCCCAGTTATTTGTTTGTGTCTTTTGAGACACATCCTAAATCAGTGTACACAATGGTCTCGTCTTTGTTCAGTTGACAGACGCAGCCATTTTGATAAACAATTTAGGGTCGTCTTTGAAAACTGAGCGTGGATTGGTTATTTATTTTTGGCTGACCAATCAATATGCGTTTAACATCTCCTCTGCAATAGGAAGCACACTCAAAGATGGCTACTCAACAACAGCAACCACCCCACCAAAGACCCATTCAACAGGACTGGGCCAACAGAGAATATGTTGAAGTGATAACATGTAGCATAAAGAAGATTTCGGACTTTTTGAATTCGTTTGGTAAGAGCGTCTAATTTTTTCTTGTCATGCAGGTAGATTTTCTTAGCTGTCCGTTGCGAGCAGGCACGTCTGTTCTCTTCCAGGGTTCTGTAAATGTTTTGCTTGGACGTTTATTTGTATTACACTACAGTCTGTCAGTTCTTGGATTTTAACGTCCCGTGCTTATTAAGTTGAACTCGGATATAAGAAACTCGCTTGTCCTTATTCTTTCTTCCCCCATACACAGATCCAGAGACTGTATAGTCTGTCGGTGTATGGGGAAAGTAGAGAAACTCAGAAAGAGGACGAGGTGTTGGGTTTGTTCCGGGTACAGTATTTGTGCGCCTCTTGTTCTAGAGTCAGAGTGGCAGAAGAAACTTACTGGGCTTAGGTACAGGTTGTTTACAGCTGGTATCAAATCTCCAAAGTACGAGGCCATTGTTGGGCCTTGGAGCACAAGACCCTTTAGTGGCTTTACATGAAAACAAAAGTAAGAGATCATACTTTCATAGCCTGATGTGTTCTGTGCTGCACTGATTCATGAAGCAATATATATATATATATATATATATATATATATATATATATTAGCAATAAAATGAAATGTGAATGTGATGTTAAATTGTTTGTATATATATATATTTGTTCTAATGAACATAATATATAATTTATATTAATAGTTCTTCTGAGTCCTTGCTAGTTGTGACATGTCCTTAATTGTGTGCCTTGAAAAAATTATTGACCCCCCCTCCCCCCCACCCCACCCCACCCCCCTTTGTGGGCATCTGTTCTTGCTATGTCCTGAACTTGTTCAGATTTGTGTGTGCAGACACATCCTGTCGTTCTCGCCTGGCACAGCTCAATGAGAAGCTGACGCAGCTAGAGAGACGAGTGGAGTACATTGAAGCCAGGGTACGCACACATTACCAGAGTGGTTTCTTTGTATGCTGTTGTGTGGACAATTATTTCATGGGTAGAATATATCATCTTACAAATCACAGTGTGTATTATTGCATAGTAGATTAGTACAGTAGCTGATTTTCCATAAAATTTGAGTTTACATAGTCATAGTGTTTGGCTGGCTAGCTGGTTACGTTAAAAATCCTTAATGTTTGTCGGGGGGGGGGGGGGGGGGGGGGGTAGTATGACTTTTGGAACTTTGCATGGGGGTAACAGTAACAAAACAATAATACTGCTTTCATCCCACTGGAAAATTAGTTGTTGTTCTGCCTCATACATTAAAGTAGAACCAAAAATGTCATTCAAAATTGTATCTTAATGATTGACACTCATAAAACACACACACACACACACACACACACACACACACACACACACATGCACACACATGTACTCACCATGTCTGTATCTGGGTGCAATGACTAGATCATAGATCTGTATAAGTTTATATTGTAATTTGTATAACAGTTTTTGATACAACTTTTTTTTTTTTTAAACATTTGTTTGCATTTCAGGCAAATATTAACTGTTGATCATGTGATACCTGATTTGATTAAATATATCTAGTTATAAGCATGCTGTAGCGCTGAGGCACACATCACTGATGCCTTTGCCCTCTGTCTGTGCAGATAACAAAAGGAGAAACACTTCCATGATGTAGAGTGACCAGCAAACTTGAGCCAGGTTTCATCAGATTTTTCTGTGTTGGGTGACAAAAGTGATATGAGGACAGCGACATTGATATGGAATGCCAGCACACATTAACAATTTGTGTTTGTATTTGTCAGCGTGAGAGCACATGATGTGTGTGTGTGGGTTGGGGGTGGGAGAAGTGTGTGTGGGTGGATGTGTGTGTGCATGCATATGTGTGAGAAAGAGAGAGACAGAGGAGAGAGAGAGGGTGGTATAGCATCGAGCAACATCAGAAAGAGGAACATTGTGTGCTGAAAAGGGAACAGGTTACTTGGACCTCTGCATAACTCTTTGCTAATGGAATAGCAGGGTATGCGTGTGAGTTTTGAATTTAGCGTTTATCATTTTATGCAAGTGTATACATTGCTCTGTATGCTATTCAAGACTGTGAGAGAAAGAGACAAACAAATGAATGTGGCTGTGCAGTCTGTGTGGCAAGCTGCTATGGGTGTGACAACTATGTAACGGATGCAATATGCATACATGTGTAAAAAGGTAGGGTAGATTTAGGGAGTAATCCATGTGTATAACTTTGTATGTCATGTAAAGGTTCAGCAGTAAAACCTTACGGCTGACCCCAAAATATTTGTCCTTCAGGGCTGAAGAAATATGCTTGACTGGTTGCCTGAGGTGGGCACAAACTGACAAAGGCACATGGGTGAGTCAAGTAACACTCAACCAACCAAGACAAAGAACCACTTGCCTATTCAGCATCATTTTGCTTTCTGCGATGATGATTTGTCCGAACTTATAAAACATATTGATCCTCAGAGAAGTAATCGGAGTGCTGCTATCTGCAATACAATGCTGTCACCAGTTTAACTTGGCTAAAACTGAAAATGAGGCTAATTGAATGTGAAATAAACAAATCATTTTTCTAGAATAATTACATTTTTAGGAATATTTTCAGGCTAGGAATGATTTCTTCAGGCTGGTACTAGATTTACATATTAACTAGTGGGGCAGGCAAGTAAAAATGGCTTTACCTTCTGCAGGCGTGATCTGTGGTTGTCTTTTGGTGCTTGGCTTAGAACACTGGTAGGCTTGAAATGCCTCTCGTGTTTTGCAGGACTCTTCCACTGATTGTGTATTTAAAGGGGAACCAAAACTGAACAAGCATCACAGACCCAGTCAATAGGAATGAAATAAAAGATATATATATATGTATAGCTTTAGGGTGTGTGTTTTTACCTCATTTTCTTGTCCTGTGTGTTAATTAACATTTGAAAAAAAGCTGCAAAGACATGGCCATGAGTGCTGCCAGATTGTTACCAGCAGTCTGTATCCATGATGTCATTTTATAAACAATGCTGGCATATGTGGCAAATACATCATGAACCAGTTGTTTTGTTTTGTTTTTTGGCTTTTTATTTGTAAAAGAGCCAGCCAACATGGCTGCACCCAAAAGAGCTCACGTTCAAAGCAAAACAGCATTTTTGTTTGTTTGTATAAGTATTGATAAAACGGCCAAACATTTTCGATGTTTTTAGGCCAGCTTGCATCGTTGGTTTGGTTCTCCTTTAATCAGCATGTTGAAGAAAAAAGTGCTGGTGTATGTAGCAGTTGCTTACAGGCATCATCCTGTGATCAGGGGCACAGAGACGGAGAGAGAGAGAGAGAGAGAGAGAGAGAGAGAATAAAATGTACAGCAGACATGGTCATTGTTTTGTGTGAGTGGTGTGTTTGTGGGTGTTACCAATGGTTTTAAATAGCACAATCCAGATATGCAGATCTAAGAATGGGAACAGAAATCTTTTTGCCAATCGTAACTGGCCAAGTGGCTGATCGAAGGACCGATTGGTTTTTGCTTACTTGTGGCAGATCGTGTGAAGTATTGTAGTGTCTTTGATTTGAGTGAAAAGAATCACAGCAGGAAGGAAAAGATGTGTGGCATAATTATGACGCATCTTTCTGATGACATTTGTTCCTGCCATTATCAGTGAAGAAAATCGGGGTGGTGGTGCCACCTTGATTTACCTTTTTAGCAGGCTGCAAGTGGTAAAATCTGTGGTGTCTCCATGTGTATATCAGTGTATAAACTGTGACTGTCATGTTTGCTCTGGTTTTGCAGTTGAATACGAGTCCTCCAAAGTGTCCTCTTATGTTTAAGACTGCCATCTCTGATGTTTGTATATATATATATATATCTGAAATAATATTAACAGTAATTTATATACTGCAGAGTTTCACCAGCACAGGTGAGCACATCGCTCTTTAGAAGATCAACAAAAATGTATACATAAAACCTCAAAAATAATTTGTAAACAAAGTATTCTGTGCACACCACCCTCATGTGCACACACACACACACACACATGCATACACACACACACACATGCATACACACACACACATGCATACACAACACACACACACACACACGCTGGTGCACAAAAGGAATGTAGAGGGGGGGGGGGGAAAGGAAGAAGACAGAACTTGAAGTCATTTCTTGTGTTTTTGTAGGGGCAATTTTTTAACGCAATTTTCAAGACCTGGGATGACTGAATGTAGCAAATTCCTTTCCTTTGGAACACCGGAAATGAGCAGTGGTCAAAAGGTTTTAGTTCCAACATGGGGAATGTGGAGTATCTGTATTTCTGCAGAAGAACAAAGCTGCCTAGAAGGGGTATACACAGTGAGAAAGTCAGGGAGACAGGCAGGAGAGGAGTCAGAGAAGAAGCTATAAATCATTAAAAAAAATGAATGCAAACAGAAATTTGATTAGATTCATTGGTTTATTATTTTTGACAGATCATAAGCATTAAATCTATGTCATTATCTACATATTCTCTTGTAAACAATAAAAATAAGGATCACTGAAAAAGTAAGATCACGACAAAAGGTTAAGTTCATATCCATGACATGCACATCATTATAAATAAACAACCAAAACAACCAAAAATCTGTCAGAACAGTCACTGAAATTAAAGAAAGTTTGGTATTTTCATGTGTAATCTACAAATCAACCACTCATAATCTAGTTTGGGGGTTCAGAAAAGTGCAATACTTTGGTTTCAGGTCCCAAATACTGTGGTGCAGCATCAATTCAAGTCACCATTTGGAAAGGGAGGGGGGGGGGGGGGGGGGGGGCAACCTAAGGTTGGAATGCAGCTGCCAAAATGACAGGAGACAATGCAGTCAAACAGTTCTTGTGTGTGTGTGTCGGGGAGGAGGGGGGGGGGCTGGGCGACTGTTATGAAGCTATCTAAATGACGGGGGACACAACGCAGTAAAATAGCTGCACACACAAATCTCTCACCCTGTCCTGGGGCATGGGGGAAGAACAGTGTTTTAAAAACAAGTCGCAAGCTCATCTGATTACATTTTTAAAGAAAAAATATCACAGTCTTCACCTATCACAAATTCAATGTCATGCAGGCAGAATACAACAAAGGCTTTAACTCTTCCATTTTTACACTGGTTACAAGCAAGAAATCTGCATCAATGCTACACATACAGCAACAGTTAAACTCTGCACAGATAGGTGTGCTGAAAATAAATAGTTTTTACAAGATATAATAACGTCAGTATAAAATCTTATTTGATCTGCTACAGATGCTATAGGTAACGTGAGAGATAAAAAAAAGTTGAGAAAACGTGTGTCAAAAAACGTGAGTATATGATTCAGAGAAAAAAATTGTTGACTATTTGTTCATATTAGACCAATAGTGGAATAAGTATGAGAAAATTATCACAAAGTTGCCATAATCATGGTTTTGAGATTAAAAGATTGTGTTTTGCTATACATATATCGCTCTTATGAGAAAAAGAAACCCACAAATCATTGCTTGGCATTCAGCAGAGGAAGGATGCGGCGGATCAGAATTGCTTGAAATAAATGGTGAGAAACAAGTAGTAGTCACCAGCCCGCATCACTGAAATGGTGAGAATGTCCACTCAAAACAAGTAAAGGTCCCCAGCTCGAATCACTGAAATGGTGAGAATAATCACTCTTCAAACAAGTAGTAATCACCAGTCTGCATTGCCGAAACGGTGAAAATTTTCATTCTTGAAACAATCAGTAGTCGGCCAAGTAGCAAGGACAAAACTTAACCTTGAGATAAAATGGACGTTGCTGTGCAGGACATAAAGTGCTCATCAGCAAAATGGTGTTTTGCGGAAGATGCTGAAGTGAAGTGCACTTCAAGGTTCCACTGCTGGACATTAATTTGATGTGTTTATTTATTAGTGCCGATCACTGCAAGAGAAACTGCTTCTAAGTTATCCACTGCCTTGTCAGTAATTTTAGTCCGCTTGAGATAGTGTGCGCAGCTGGAGAGAACAAATGCACTTAAGGGCCCATTACCAGCATTTGTAAGGTCAGAGAATACATGAACACTGTTAACAGGAATCACAAATAACCGTCCCCAGGGAGCAACATGTAAGTAGCATAAATAATTGTACAATTATCTAATCTACATTAAGGACAAAACAAACATCAGAAATTAAAAGAGTATAAGAAACAAACAGTTCACAACAAATTTTTGATTTTCTTCTTTTTGTGGGACATGGCATCTACATATGTAAAAATATTGATCACAGGTTTCAAGAGTACAACATCAGAAACGATATTCAACACATGCTCCATTTTAACCCAAGTTCAAATCATTCCTTTCACAGAACTAAGCAGAGTACAACACAATGCTGTACATTTTATTTACATGCACTTACTTTAGGCAAAACATTGAAAATCAAATGGGCAGTCATGAAAAACAACCCCAAAAATACACAGGAAATTCATCAACCTACTGTTATGTTTAATGCTTTACACTTGAAATCTTCAATGCTTATTGTTAGAGTACATGGGCGACTGTTAAATGGTTGGGGGAGGGGGGTAGAGAGAATGGAAGGGAGAAGAGGGTAGTGTAACAGATAGGAGCATGAAGCTGGATGTGGACAAGTCTTGTGTGGCAATTTACCCAACTGGAAGGCGTAACAGACACATCTGAATGGGAGGGGGGGGGGGGGGGGGGTATTAGAGAACTGAAGGGAGAAGAGGGTAGTGTAACAGATAGGAGCATGAAGCTGGATGTGGACAAGTCTTGTGTGGCAATTTACCCAACTGGAAGGCGTATATTGTCTATCACCTTGGTGGTAACAGAAAAAATAATGCATCCACCAAATAGTTTTAACAGCCTGTGTGAAAAACAACAACAGAAGGTGGACGGAAAAATACTGACAGTGCTGTCAAAAATGTCTCGATGTCGTCACATGCACACAAAAAGATGCCGTCGGGAACAGGCAACAGTTTTTACCCAAGCAAACCTGGCTGCAATAGTCCAAGACAACAGTTCATGCAGAAATGAGTCAAAAACAAGTTCTGCATACGCTTCATGGTCATCATTAGTTAACAAGCTTTATATTAAAAACAATTTGTTTATCAAAACAACACAGGCTAAATAAGACTTCCCATATAAATCTCCAGCTCTCTAAACATATGCTTTAACGCTGAAGACATCTTGACAGATGTAATCTCTTTTTACCTTACAGTACAAGAGTGAAGTTGAAAGGCATACATTACATAGCAATGTGAACTTTGCCTCCTGACTGATGATAAGGACGGAGAGAAAAAACGCACTAAAATCCACAAAAAATAGCAGTACTTGGTCATTATCCAAAGCCAGGTCCACTCTTCCTTTCATCCAATGAGAGATCCAAATCTGATGCCCAGTCCATCAATCTTTTTAATGTTCATCCACGTCAACCTCATCCTTCCAGGTGCATCACAAAAATTGCTAGCTTGTCAAACTGGCCCCTCATACTGGGACAGCTGGGGCTCAGTATTTGTGGTAAAGGAAATGTAGATTTAAAAGAAAAAAGAAAAAGCCATCTGACATGTTGGACCATGAAGTCTTTTGCGGATGGCACAGCTCTTTTCAACCAACGGCAGCTGTGGAGGGATAAGGCAAAAACTGGCTGTTGTGCAGGGGGCCAGTTTGACAGGCTACACAAACCATTCCCATGTAGTTTTGCTGTCAGCCCAGAGGGCGTGGGCAACATGCCTCACATGTAGTGGACGAGCTTGGCACTGACGGGTCGGTTGCGTGAGCGTGCGGGTGTGGAGGCGGCAGGAACCACCTTGGCCAGATATGGACTGCCTTGGAGTTGTTGCGAGGTGGCTGATGCTGAGTAGGGCCGACGGTTGATGGATAGCTTGGGCCGGCGCTTGGGGCTGGGTTTGCGCGCCATGAACACCCGGTCTGTCCCGCTGGCATTCTCCGTGAAGCCATTGATGGCGGCGTATTTCAGGTCAGTTCGCGAGGCTGCTGCGCTGGACAGGTTGGTCTCGCTGTTGTTAGGCGATGATGCCGTCTTGATGGCGATGGCCTGGCCGGTGCTGCGGATCTTCTCCGGCAGCAAAGCGCCTGCAAACAACATGCAGCAACATTTGTCAGTTGCATCAAAGATGCAAAGGAGACCAAGGGTTACCTAAATCACCGAAGACAGGACACAGCATTGGACAGTACTTGCACAACACACCAGTTCTTTGCAACTGGACAGAATGCAGAAACCCAAAACTAAAGACAAGAGGCTGTGGGGGAAAAAAATTGAAACACTCACATACACACACACACACCTCGCATGCACACACACATACACACACACACCCACACACACAGCTTTCGGAAAATGGAGACAGGAGAGGAAAAGAGTGACCATGAAAGAGAAGCAATGTGAAACTCCACAGAATGACAGTCTTTGTGGCACAAGCACATGGCTTCACTCCACAACGCTAGTTTTTTGGGTTTTAAAAAAGAAAACGTTTTTGCTTGATTCCCCTCCCCCCATGAATATACATGAATTACCCCAAAAATACACTCTCAATTGATATTTGGTGGGCTGCCTCAAAGTGCACTCTAAACTGGCGAGCAGATCAATTGCTTTCAAATACACCCAGTACTGGCTTGCACTTGATGGCAAAAACCACACTTTCCAAACAGGCAATTCACCATCATCAACGGTACATATGCATTCATACCTGCACACTCAGTACCCCCCTTCAACACACACACAAACACACACACACACAAACAAACAACTTAACCAACCTAAAGCCTCTTGATCAATGGACATGTCATTCTTGCAGCAGTCACAGTTAAAGACAGGACATGGATGACGCATCACTTCGCTGTTTGTGTGCCGCATGAAGGCAGAGAACGCAGGGTAGTCGTAGGCACTGTAACGTCCATGCCACGCAATGTAACCTGAAAAACAAACAAACTGTGCTCAGATTCCTGCTTCAAACCAGCTTTGTGTTGTGGGGTTGTTTTTTCGGGGGTTGTTTCTCACAGATGTTTTTCAGATTGAAAAATCCACCCACCCCCCCCCCAATTCCAGCTTCAAATCAGCTTTGTGTTTTGTTTTTGACAGACTTTTTCGGATTGAAAATCCACCCACAGACTCCCCAACCCCACCCACTTTTTTTCTTCTTTTTTTTTAGACCACAGCCAGTTATTCAAGACCACTGTCTTGTCCATGGCACAGATCCCAAGGCCACACTGCTGACCATTTACTCAAAGAGAAAAAACAGTTGGCTGGGATATTTTGAAAGCAACTGGTTGGACATAATATCTGATTTCTTGGTCAGTCTCCACTGCCTTCAGTTCTTGAGAAGAATGTGAAGTTCGAGGATTATTATTTTTGATTTTGCATTGCATTTTCCATCATTACTCTGAAGATGCACAGTTCAAAAAAAAAAGAGAGAAAAAGATTAAGACAGTGCCACAGTCCTCAGTTTATAGTCTCATGCTTTTGTTGAGTCTGCACAGAATTTTGACTCGGGTGAAATCTTGGAGCAGGCACAAAGCGCAGGGTCTAATGGTTACCCTTTCGTGTTGTGACCACACTTGATCGAGCTTTTCTGTTGAGAGTGAGTGCTCTCACTCTACACTACCAACTCTTCAATACTGACTGTTCACTGTATCCCCATTTCACTGTAGTCAAAGATGGGCATCATTATTCAACAAATGCACCCTACATACGTGGCTTTGCATGAAGTGACATGTGATGGTGCAAGGTTGTATAGTGCACAGAAAATAAGCTGACGCTTGAGACGGCAGCAGTTTCATGTGGCACCAGCCATGTAACAACCAAACAGCGCTCTAAGTACACCACTTCAGAAGATATTCAAAAACGTGCTATAAAAAGCTACAGTCACTCATTTAGAATCACATGCGACGAGAGCGCACTGAGTCTGCTCAAGAGTGGAGAATAGCACTATATAAATGCAAACAGCAACAACAAATAGCAGGGTTCAAAAGCATGTGAACAGATCAGTTCAAGTATCAAACCCCAGTGAAAACTTGTGTTCAATGCAGATGACTGACCTTCCGGGTGGATGAAGAGGAAGGTTGGGACACCCGCAATACCCAGCAGTTCTGTCAGGTCCATGTATTTCTCACTGAGCATGTCCGGTTCCACTCGCAAACCTGCACAACACAACAAGTCACAATGCACTTCTGTCAGATCCATGCACTCGCACAATACAACAATGTACTTCTGTCAGGTCCATGCATTTCTCGCTGAGCATGTCTGGTTCTAGCTGGAAACCTGCACAACACAACACAGTGCAGTTGTGTCAGGTCCATGTACTTCTCATTGGGCATGTCTGGTTCTGCCTGTAGAGCTGCACGATGCTTAACACAATGTAGTTCTATCAGGTCCATGTGTTTCTATGCAAAAACACAACACAGTGTAGTTCTTTTGGGTCCATGTACTCACCAAGCATGTGAAACAACACTTGAACAG
Organism: Alviniconcha marisindica; assembly: GCA_018857735.1. Classification (NCBI taxonomy): domain Eukaryota; kingdom Metazoa; phylum Mollusca; class Gastropoda; family Provannidae; genus Alviniconcha; species Alviniconcha marisindica. The sequence goes on from JABMCL010003763.1 coordinate 654,713, forward strand.
AACACACACACACACACACACACACACCGAGGCACACACACACACACACCGAGGCACACACACACACACACAGAGGCACACACACACACACCGAGGCACACACACACACACCGAGGCACACACACACACAGATGAACACTCAAACAAAACACACACATGTATACATATTAAATCTCAAACACAACACACATGTATACAGATTAAATCTCAAACACAACACACATCCAGATGAACACTCACGCACAACACAGATATACAGATGAACACTCAAACACAACACAAATATACAGATGAACACTCAAACACAACACAGACATACTTATATATAAACACAGACAGATGAAAAGTCAAATATATAAAGACGGACAGCTGAACACTCACTGGAAGTGGTCTGGTTGATGGTGCTGAGCGTGCGGTAGACATTGGAGGCACATTCGCTGGTGCAGTGCCACATCACACCATCCTCTCGCCAACCCCCGGATGTCAGCTGGTGCACCAGTTCCTGACGGTCATCAGCAGCAACACCCGACACGCCGCAAGCCACCGCCAAAAAGTTGAACTGTGGACAGACAAAATTCACATCGGAATTAATTATAATGTGTTGAAGAGGATTTTTTTTTACCCATTCACAAAACCATCTTGGTCCAACCAGCACAATGCTGAGTTGAGTGATATGAGAAGTTACTTGAAGTTTAAAGCTCAATAGGCCATGAAGGTCATTTCGAAGCAGCACAAAAACATATGCAAAAGTCTTGAGTCGCTGTTTATAGCAAACGGTACCTTTGGTGGAGCACTGGCGGAAAACATTTTTTAAGCTGAATGAACTGGAAAAGCAAGACTTTGAAAGGCAGGATTCCTGGCAGTTGGGGAAGCATGGGAAGCTACCTACTGCAGGCCTGAAAGAAGGGACCTGTGATATCTCTGGACTCCCAGCCAAAGGATGAGTTACATGCTTTACAATGAGGCTGTATAATAATTCGCTGGCACTGCATAGAGTGCCAGTTTCTCTCCCTGCCTCTGGCCCTTTACCGTTTTGTCTGCCTCCTCACCTAAACAATCGGCCCTTATCGGCCCTCCCATCCCCTGCTCGCCACTAAACCTCTCTCTCCCCTCCCTCTCCCTGCCTCTGGCCCTTTACTGTTTTGTCTGCCTCCTCACCTAAACAACCGGCCCCTTATCGGCCCTCCCATCCCCTACTCGCCACTACACCTCTCCCTCCCCCCCTCCATCCCCTACCTGTCCTCTGACACCCCCACCTCACTCCCCCCCTTCTCCCCCCCCCCCCCCCCCCCAGCCGTGGTCACTTGGTGTTTAAACTCAAGTTCACTTAACAGCGCAACTTCCACTTTACAATGAGGCTGCATAATGAGCCGGCTCTCCCTCATGTGTCTATGTGTACAAATAACAAGATAAACAACCTCCTTCTCCTTTCTTCTTCCTCTACCCTAAACTTAACAGCGTAACTTCCACTTTACAATGAGGCTGCATAATGAGCCGGCTCTCCCTCATGTGTCGATGTGTACAAATAACAAGATAAATAACCTCCTCCTCCTTTCTTCTTCCTCTTTGTATCTATACTAAACCAAAACTTCTGAATCATTTTCCCCAAAGTATTATTTTCAACAGCTGAGGAGAAATGAAGCTGCCACCAAAACTGACCTCTTTGGAAGCTTCGCGGGCAAAACGGACGTAGTGGTCCATCACTTTCTGCGATGACAGACACCTGCACAGCCAAAAGCTTTGTCACTGAATAAATGGCATCACAGTACATCACATGGCCTGTTTACATCGCACACATCACATGCTGTACTTGCTTAACTCAGGGCGACAGAAAGCTGAGCACTGAACTATAACACTCCACTGTATCAAAGATGTGCTGAAATCGCTACGCACAAGTGGGCCACACCACATCTAATCCAACGCGTTCCTACCACCTTCAGGCTTAACATGAGCTTGACCTCCAGGCGAAAGGCACCGTGCTTTTGCCAAGGCCTATTAATCTACCCAGTAATCTTTGAGCCAACACCAGTGGGACCATTTACACTGGCAAAAATCTTAAGGCTGAGCTTGGGCTGGGTGTGGGATGCTGCATTTACCCGTGGCCATCCCGGGACACATGTAAGCTGTGCTTCACTCTGCAGCGGAGTTAGGCTGGGCAAGGGATACTGCATTTACCCGTGGCCATCCCGGGACACATGTAAGCTGTGCTTCACTCTGCAGCGGAGTTAGGCTGGGCAAGGGATACTGCATTTACCCGTGGCCATCCCGGGACACATGTAAGCTGTGCTTCACTCTGCAGCGGATTAGGCCAAGGGAATCTTTGGGGCCAAATCCCGGGGACCATTTAACTGGCATAACTCTTAAGGCTGAGTTGGGCTGGGCAAGGGATGCTGCATTTACCCGTGGCCATCCCGGGACACATGTAAGCTGTGCTTCACTCTGCAGTGGAGTTAGGCTGGGCAAGGGATGCTGCATTTACCCGTGGCCATCCCGGGACACATGTAAGCTGTGCTTCATTTCTGCGGGGCGGGGGGGTTAAAGGCTGGGCAATGGGTGCTGCAGCTTGCCCGGTGGGGCCTTTTCCCGGGACACATGTAAGCTGTGCTTCACTCTGCAGCGGAGTTAGGCTGGGCAAGGGATACTGCATTTACCCGTGGCCATCCCGGGACACATGTAAGCTGTGCTCCGGCTTGCTCCAGAGTAGAACTGGGCATGGGATATTGCATTTACACTTGACTGTCTGGGACACATGTAAGCTGTGCTCCGGCTTGCTCCAGAGTAGAACTGGGCATGGGATACTGCATTTACACTTGACTGTCTGGGACACATGAAAGCTGTGCTCCGGCTTGCTCCAGAGTCCAGCTGGATGTGGAATACTGCATCTACCCGTGGCTGTCCTGGGATGCAGTAAGCTGTGCTCCGATCTGCTCCAGAGTTGAGCTGAGCATGGCTCAGATTTATTTGTACATCATGTGACATCATTCTGAAAGTTCAAGAACCCCACGGGCGCTAGACTGGTAAGAATCATGGCCGGAAAAAAAAAATGACGTGTTTGGGGCGATGCTGATGAAACATTTGTGGTTCAAAAGTCTGGTCCGGGTTGCAGATTTCAGTGCAGCAGCGTGGGCCCACCCTATGCCGAGCCGGGTGTGGGACCACCCAGGTACACAGAGGACACAGCCCCAGAGACACAAAGGACTCAGCAAGCAAAGAAGTCCGGCACTGACCAGGGTGTCCAGAAAAGCAGCACAGGTGGCACAGCTGGGGCGGTGTCCACTCATGAGGGGTTTGTAGTCCCCGCCGAAGATGTCCAGGAGGCTGCAGGCAGGGGGCGGCACGTGCTTGGTCAGCAAGCCCTGATTGGCCAGCTTCTTCCCCACCTGCCGTTCGTAGCTCAGCGCGTCCTGGTACTTGCAGCAGCCCTGCGATGGCCACCTGTTCGTGCGGAAAACGACGTCCAGTTCAGAAAAGGGATGAAAAATTGAAAATAAAAACCACCCGAAGAAATGTGAATGTGCAACACTCTGAACACCAGCCGCATCAAACCAACTTTTTTCTTCTTCATGATTTCACGTTTGATTCCAGTTTTTACGCAATTTACAGCAATATTGTGAATTGAAATATGTACAGAGAATTGTTGTTTTAGGCTAATTTAAGTAACATATTGATGTGTGTTCTATTGCATTTGTTGATCGGTACAGCGCTAAGAGCTCATATAATTGTTGTTGAGGCGCTATATAAAATAAATTATTATTATTATTATAGTGCTTACAACTCTAAGCTGAATAGCGATAAGCATATAGAATCCATAGCAAGAATCCAACTTTATGTTTTACCCCCAGTATATTCATTTAATTCATAAACATAACAAAAATCAACTACATTAGGAAAAGTAAACAGGAAAAAGAGACAGGAAACAAACTAAAGGTGTGAATGTGTACCAGCAGTGCAGCAGCAGTGATGTCAAAAATTGTGGAACACAGAAAATACAAATGCCCTGCACAGTAGCAGCATGAATCGCTCCGTGGAACTGTAACAAAATCCTGCACTGTTGCCTCACACCAGTGGGGTCACACGTTCAGTGGCGCTCAGGGATAGCTCAGTAGTTAGAGCAACAGACTTGTGACTGAAAGGTCTAGGGTTCGAGTCCCAGCAGAAGCAGTGGTAGAATTGTCTTCACCAGCATCAACTTTTTATGCTGACTCTTATTTCGGTATCCATTCCACCCCTGTGTTACTGCAGTAACATGTAAAAGATCCCTGTCATTCTGTCAAAAGTGCAGGTGGCAAGTTACAGCTAAATACTCATGCATCCTATGTATGTGTCTTTGAATAGTGATACTGTAAACTGGTGCATGGTTGTATGGTATACAGAGAACTTGCGCAGAGATGGTCACAGTTTCACGTGGCACCAGTAATGCAACAACTAAACGCAGTTGCATCCACTCTGGCAGATATTCAAAATGTGCTATGTATGTAAAGCTACAGTCACTCAGTCAGTTGCTTATAACTCAAGAGCAGTGGTTCTGTTCCGAAGCAGAAAGGAGCACTATAGCTGCCATTGTGAAGCGCTTAGGGCTCAACGCAAAACGAGGCGCTCTACAAGTATTCATATAATATAACGTTTTCTACATTCCTGATTTTTTTGCCATACACTGCTGATGCTTCCGCACCACAGGTACAAACTCCTGGCTAGTATGAACGCACATTTTACCCTTTCATTCCGTCCTGACCCCTGTACTCACTTTTGTCCCTTGGAGTGTATGTTGTGGTAGCAGTAGTAGGAGAAGGGGTGGAAGGGGGCGGTGAGCAGGTCCACCACGGTGGACTCCACGCTGCTGCCCTGTGGTCGGTCACTCAGGGCCACCATGCTGAGGGAGTAGCTCGGCTGCTCCAGTCCCAGCTGTCCACACAGTAACACCACAGTGATGATAGTGTGTGTGTGTGTGTGTGTGTGTGTGTGTGTGTGCGCGTGCATGCGTGTGTGCGTGCGTGCGTGCGTGTGCGTGTGTGTGTGCGGTGCGTGTGTGGGGGCGGTGGGGTTGTGGTGTGTGCTGTATGGTGTGATGTGTGTGCTGTGTGGGGTGTGTGTGTGTGTGTGTGTGTGTGTGTGTGTGTGTGTGTGTGTGTGTGTGTGTGATGTGTGTGGTGTGTGTGTGAGATGTATGAGTGTGTGCATGTGTGTGTGTGTGTGGTGTGTTGTGTGTGTGTGTGTGTGTGTGTGTGTGTGTGTGTGTGTGTGTGTGTGTGTGAGTGTGTGTGTGTGTGTGGGTGTGTGTGTGTGTGTGTGTGTGTGGGTGTGTGTGTGTGTGTGTGTTGGGCAGCCTGTCCTTCATACAACTCCAACACAACCTAATGCTACAATAACATTTATTTCAAGAAAAAAGAAAAAAGACATAACATAAAAACAAGATCAAAGAGAAGGGGAATGTGGGAAATAAAAGAAAAAAGAAAAGAGAGACAGAGAAAAGATGGGGGAGAGAAAGTGAAAAAAACAAGAACGACACACAAATAAACCATGTTCAGCCCACATGAGAATACCACCACGTACCTTCAGGTACACTCCTAGCCCCCCACCCCCACCCCCCCAGCACATATACACATATATAATACACAGACACAGCCAGACACAACCCATCAGCACAGACAGACACACCAGCAAACATACCTGAAGACGCACGGTTCTGACACCGCTGTGCATACTGCTGCCATACTGCTTGCCATCCACCAAGACCTTGAAGCCGGACAGGTGCACGTCCTCGTTGGTTTGTGGACACTGCCAGCTGACGTGAGCTATCAGCTGGCCTGCACAGACACAACGAGAAAAAACATTCTTCATCCTGGAATGTTGCAGCTGAACAATGCAAAGTGATCAAGGCTCAAGAGATGGAAAAGCAGACTTTCAAAATGTCAGGAACATTTCTCCCCCCCCCCTCCCCCCCCCAAAAAAAATAAAATAAAATAAAATTCCAAGAAACAGAAACATAATTTTTTGTGATCTGATCAAAATTTCTCAAGTCTTTTCTCCAAAATTTCAAATACAGGAAACAAAATACAGGGGAAAAAGAAAAAACACACTCTCTCAAACTTTTAAACCGAAGAAGTGAACAACTACATTTTTCATGTCATGAAAACTTCTCGAAATATTTTTCAAATTTCAAATCCGGCAGACTGATCATGTGACGCACAGTTTTGTAAATTTCAAATCTGGTAAACTGAACAACCCCAGATGCAATTTTTTTGAAACTGTTTCCAAAATAATTTCAAAATCCAAGAAACGAAAAGGCTGAGCTGCAGCGGAAGGGATGCGCCGACCCCTCAGCTGACTTGGCAGGGAGCCTGACTACAGAACCAAGGACGGCTGACTGACCGGTGTAGTTCTCCAGAGCCTGAAAGCAGCTCTCCAGCAGCTCCTCCACCCCTGTCAGCGTGTGAGCGCCCATCACCACGTCCTCATCCTTCTCCGCTCGCAGCGGGTGAGCCAGCGCCCCGATACGCTTCAGCTTGTGCCCGACAGCTCTGATCAGCCTGCCAACAGCAGCAAAGCAATAAGCGATCCCTTGCAATAACGCATGATGCAATAACACAGACACATGAAGGGGTGCTGGACTACACGCCGTGATGACGGACAGGCAGGACGAAGCAGTGAGTCCTATTCTATAATGACACTTAGTTAACAATTGGATTTGGATAACAGAGGGCTGCCTCAGGGTGTACAAACATCTTCCTCAATCAATCAATCAAACGGTGTTTACATAGCGCAAATCAATAGAGTAAGTTCTAAGTCCTTCACAGAATACGAACACGACACACACTCATACATGCCCTTGAAATAATATACGTTCTATAATAACAATATTAATACAACACACATTATAAAGTCATTAAACATTGAGAATTCTTTTCCAGTCTCAAAACATTCTGAATGCAAATCTACAAACTCAGTGTAAACACAAATATAACATGGGAAATTCTACAACAGGCCGGACAAGTTACACTCCCCTACACACCAAGCAAAGAATCACAGACACAGACAACTGCAGACACAGAGAATAAAGTGAGCTGCATTTTACAATGACACATCACTGCACACACGTTACCATGCACATACACACAGACACACCAGTGACACGATATAACTGGGCCAGAAAACAAACACTCACCTGTCACGCTTGTTAGCCAGGTCACAGGTGAGTTTTTCCAGTTGCCGCCTCTCCTCCAAGCCAACGATGGTGACGCTGATCTGCGGGGGGTCGGGACACACTGAAGGCTGCATCCGAATTGGGTCTGATCGCACGATCTCCCCAGTACCGTACAGCTGAAACAAAAACAAGTTCATTACATGTTGAAAAACAAAACAAAAAATGAAAAAAAGATATTCAAGCACTAACTGAAACCAGATAAGCAGGCACTTTTCATTTATCATTGCTTGTTAGCATGTTCTGAGTCTGTCGCTTGAAAAAAGGATCCAAACACATAATAGGTTCAAAAGAATGTTATTTATTAGGACAAGAAAGAAGAAAAAAAACAGCAAATTTTCAGGGTAATCCCCTTTGTCAAGCTACGAAACATCACTCAAACAACAGCTAAACGGTCAGAAACAATGAAAAATGAAGTGACAAACTAAACCATTTATCTGTGTTTGGTTGAGCTATGTTGTTTTCCTGTCCAGTGTTTGGAAGAATGCTGAAAAAAGGGTTTACCCGGAAAATTTGCGCATGTTTTGGGTTGCCTGATTAAAATCAGCATTCTTTTTAACCTTTTGTACGTTTTGATCTCACTACATGATCATCTGGTTGTGGGTTGTACATCAGCACTGTAGGCCTTCAGTCTATGTCAGAATGCATGTTCAACTGGTTGTGGGTTGTACATCAGCACTGTAGGCCTTCAGTCTACGTCAGAATGCATGTTCATCTGGTTGTGGGTTGTACATCAGCACTGTAGGCCTTCAGTCTACGTCAGAATGCATGTTCAACTGGTTGTGGGTTTACATCAGCACTGTAGGCCTTCAGTCTACTAGAATGTGTTAACTGGTTTTGGATTCTACATAAGTGACTTTGGCCTTCAGTCTATGTCACAATGCATGTTCAACTGGTTTTGGGTTGTTTCACAAATGACTTTGGCCTTTAGTTTTGTAAACAATTCGTGTTCAACTGGTTTTGGGTTGTTTCACAAATGACTTTGGCCTTTAGTTTCGTCACATTATTTTTCAACTGGTTTTGGGTTTTACACAAGTGAGCTAGGCCTCAGTATGTAAACACATTATGTGTTTAACTAGGTGTGGGTTCTACACAAGTGAGCTAGGCCTCAGTATGTAAACACATTATGTGTTTAACTAGGTGTGGGTTCTTACACAAAGTGGATTTAAAAAAGTGTTTAAATAGGTGTGAGGGTTTTTTCACAAATGAGGGGGCCTCAGTATGTAAAAACATTATGTGTTCAGGTAGGTGTGGATTCTTTCCAAGTGTTCTAGACCTCAGTATGTAAAAACATTACGTGTTTAACTAGGTGTGGGTTTTACACAAGTGAGCTAGGCCTCAGTATGTAAACACATTATGTGTTTAACTAGGTGTGGGTTCTACACAAGTGATCTAGGCCTCAGTATGTAAACACATTATGTGTTAACTAGGTGTGGGTTCTACACAAGTGAGCTAGGCCTCAGTATGTAAACACATTATGTGTTTAACTAGGTGTGGGTTCTACACAAGTGATTTATGTGTTACTAGGTGTGAGTTCTACACAAATGATGGCGGCCTCAGTCTGTAACAGATTATGTGTTCAGGTAGGTGTGGATTCTACCAAGTGTTCTAGACCTCAGTATGTAACAGATTAAGTGTTCAAGTAGGTGTGGATTCTACCAAGTGTTCTAGGCCTCAGTATGTAACACATTATGTGTTCAAGTAGGTGTGGATTCTACCAAGTGTTCTAGGCCTCAGTATGTAACAGATTGTGTGTTCAAGTAGGTGTGGATTCTACCAAGTGTTCTAGACCTCAGTCTGTAACAGATAATGTGTTCAAGTAGGTGTGGATTCTACCAAGTGTTCTTGGCCTCGGTATGTAACAGATTATGTGTTCAACTAGTAGTTCACATTACAGGTAGGTATATATTCTACCAAGTGTTCTAGGCCTCAGTATGTAACACATTATGTGTTCAACTAGTAGTTCAGATTACATGTTCAACCTTTTTTGTTGTTGTGAATTTTACACAAACACTCCGAGTCCCAGTCTGTCTCAGACGACAAGTTCAACTGCACCCAGCAGACAAACTATAATGCAAGTCCCAGGACTTGGCTGACAAGCCATCGGCTCACTGACCACTGTGCAAGCGAAGCGGCAGGCAGGCGAGAGGCGGGTGCACTTACATGTGTTTCCAGGTAGATGGTGTAGCTGCCTTTCTTGAGATGCTTGAACTCGGCCTCGCAGGAGTCTGGGTGGATGGGCCCGATGCTCTGCACCATCTTCTCCGTGTCCTCCTCCACGCAGCACAGCTGCAGCATCACCAGCAACAGGTTGTCATGACAACAACACTCATAGTCATAACAAGCAAACTGTGCATGCAACACACCACCACCAGCAGGTTGTCATGACAATGACACTCACAGTCATAACACACAAACTGAGCATGTCTCACTGGTGCCAGTTTCATGGTTGGCATGGAGAAAAGAGAGATAAAAAAGGAAAGTTGTTCTCATATGATTTCTACATCACATTAAAAAAAAAAAGGAGAAAAAATGCTCTAAAATAAAGTCTTTGGCCTTAGCACTGCCCCTAACATGTTTGACATTGGTACTCATCTTGAAGTATTTGACCTCAGCATTGACCTTAAAGTATTTGGCCTTGGTAACAACCTTGGTATCATTGACCTTGGCGCTCAACTTGATGTCACCTTGCCACTGACCTTGACACATCTGGCCTCAGCAATAATTTTCACACTCACCCTGAAGTGCTTGACCTTGACCCCATCAGTGAGGTAGGGGGCGGTCCAGCTGACGCGGAGGGAGGAGCTGCTTACGGAGGGGATGCGGCGGAGCTGCGGGGCCCTGATGCCAGGCCAGGTCATGACCATGGGCTCGGAGGGCTTGCTGTTGAGATGGTCCCCTGCTGTCAGCGCCTGAGGGCGACACAGCGGACGGGCAGAGTGAGGAAACAGAACAAGCATGGACACCTATGTCTGCATGATACATATGAGTGCTCAACGCGTAACACGCATATATGTGCATGCATGCATACATAGGCGAATGTGCACATTCACATACACTCACGAAAACATGCATATGCACATACACACACACACACACATGAACACAGCGCAGACACACACACACACATACAATTAATAACTATTTCAATATTTCCCACAACTTTCATTTTTCATATATCCACAAGCCACTCAAACAATGATATCAATTTCAACTGCCTTGAATGTTTTCAGCTTTATTACCGACTTACTCTACAGTTCTGAGAAAAATCTGAAATAAGAATGACTGTTAGTGTTCTAAAACAAGATTCAAACACATAAAAAAATTGTTTGTTTTTAAGGGGTTACAAGTTGTTTTGTTTGTCATTGCATAATGCAACATAATCCCATACCCCAACTCATGATAAATCTGATGTCATAATGTTCTGAATTACAACAAATTCAGTAACACTCATAGTGATTACAATGTCAAAATCTGTCCTGCGAAGTCTGTGCAGTTAACAGGCTGTTACAATCCAATTGCTTGTTGCTCTTGTCAAAATACTGATTAGGTGTGTCACCAACAACAGTTCTGGTGACCGACCCTTGGTAAGCACTGCAAGGGGATTGCTTTAACACCTTCACTGCCATGACATCACTTGAAAACAACCAATAAAAGTGCCAAATTTGAAACCCTTAAGCCCTTTTGCCTTTTTTGTCGCACCGGCATGTGAAAGGAGTTTCATTAAATCATATAGCATTGAAAGCAAATGTGCTATATGACCGGAAAAATATACTGCTTGCAGGTGTGTCCGTGCATCTTTCAGCCCAGAAATTTGACATGCTGGGGCAGTCAAGGGGTTAAACGTTAAAATTGTCTTTCACTATACTCTTCTTCTTTTACTGACACCAACTGTGATGCAAAACGCAAGCAGCAGGGTTACCTGTACTTGGAAGGAGTATTCCTGGCACCACTTGCCCTGCGTGAAGGTGTAGCTCAGCGAGTCGGCACTCAGCACTGCTTCCACAATGCCGTTGACGTAGACCTTGTAGCCTGTGATGAGCGCGTCCCCGTACGTGGTGGGCTTCTCCCACTGGATGGCGATGTAGCGGAAGTTGCATGCCCTGGTGATCAGAATCAAACAGTGCGATGATGCAAGCTCGGGAGAAGGATCAGATTCACAACAGTTTGATGTAAACTTGGTTGGCACGGCAGCATAAACAGAGTGTGGTCAACAATGACAACTGAAACACCGCCAGACATGCACATCAGCAATATGCCATTTGCTTGATTACTTCAAGAAAAAAAACTTACATACATTCTTCTGCAACTGTGTAAACCAAAGGTTTAAAAGTGCAAGTGAGCAGGCAGATCTGCTGCAAGCATTACCACAGGGTTGACCTGTATCCAAAACTCTGAACAATCAGCTAGATAATGTGGAAGTATTTATTTAACAACAGTGTAAACCAAAGGTTTAAAAGTGCAAGTGAGCAGACAGATTTGCGGCAAGCATTACCACAGGGTTGACCTGTATCCAAAACTCTGAACAATCAGCTAGATAATGTGGAAGTATTTATTTAACAACAGCAACATCGTTTTTTGTATGGCACAAGTCCTACAAACAGTTCTAAGCATGCACAGGTGGAGAGCATGTATATGGAGACACCAGGATTGAATGAGCTGAAAGACAATGTATAAATGCAGATATTCCTGCACAACCTCTGCCTCCAAATTTCAGGGAACATACAATCATATTACCTGAAACATTTGGGGAATATACATATTCCCTGAGTGAAACAGATCATACGCATGACATGTAACATAATGTATACATACTGAGTTTTTTAAGGGATACACATATTCCCTAATCATACATATCACCTGTAACAGAACCATATGTAGCCATGACCAATAAATCCAAATCAAATGATCCTGAGAACTACTGAAATGCATGCCACTCTTTGACACGCAACAGTCAGCCAGGTCTCACCTCACAGACAGAACAGGAGCATCAGGTGGAGCAGAGGTTTGAACCGTCAACTGTTTGGACTTCTCAATGATCTGTCCATCCTCGTTGTAGGCCACGAGACGCACAAAGTGTGTGGTCCCTGGCAGGCACTTGTTGATGACACAGCTGATGTCTTTGGGCGAGAGACGCACCTCACGTTGCTGCACATAGCAAATAACTCACATTCACTCAAAGACAGACTCCAGTCGTCCATGGCTTAAGGACATTCTTAACAGTTTCCCTGGCAACGAATTTGTACAGCTGATGCAGTTCCATCAACACCAACAAAATCGGAGGCAGCTCCAGGGGAGACTGATGCACCCAACAGGCTTTTTATAATGATGATAATAACAATGGAAATTTGTAAAGCACCTGCCTCATGGCTCAAAGTGCTAAGAAAGCATAACACACATCATGTACACTGAGATGGAGAATGTTATCCACAATTTAACAAAAGCTTACACGTCATGTACACATCAACAAGGGTTCAAGTATAACTGTGTAAGATACACACACGCATGCATGCACACATACATACACACACACACACACACACACACACGCGCACTCACACACACATACACACACACAAACACACACACACACACACGCAAACACACACACACACACAACACGCACACACACACACATGCACACACACACACACACACACATGCACACACAACACATGCACACACACACGCACTCACACACACACCCCACACACACACGCACCACACAAAACACACACAACACACACGCACTCACACACACACAGCACACACACACACACACACACACACGCACGCACACACACGCATGCATGCACGCACACACACACATGCACTCACACACACACACACACACACACACACACACACACACACATTGCACAGACTGACAGGAGTGAAGGACAATGTTGCCTGAAATATTTGAAAATAAAAAATGTCTTCATGAAAGAAGTAGGACTTTCTTCTCTCCTTTTTTCCCCTCTTCCGCAGAGCCACTCTTTAAGCTCTTCCAGATCTAAATACGGTGCCTCAAATAACCAATTACACGCTTGCTTTTTTTTCTTCTACACTTCAACCTCAACAACAACAAAAATAGTCTCACATGGGGATTCATTCAACCAGAAATGCTGAGTGTCTTCAACTTCTCTGTTCTCTGTTAACAGTGACTTCAACTTCTTTGTTCTCGGTTAACAAAGGTTAAAAAAAAGGACTTTCATACCAGGGTTTTCATGACCTATCAAAAAGCCAGAAAAGCTGCAGACTTTGCCTTTTGTGAGTTCATCGTACAAAGTAAGGCAGATCAGAAGACAGACTGAAAAACACCACCACCCAGACCAAGAAGCGAGGACAGGGACATTGACTTACAGCTGGCTGAGCGACAGAACTCCACTGGATCTTGTAAAAAGCAACATCCTGGTTCTCCACGTACGATGACCAGTCAAGGTGGATGCCGCTGTCCGTGACCTCTGTGACCTTGACAGGAAGGTCATGGTCATCGGCGGAGTACTCGTCCACAGAGAGGTTGCCCTGAACAGCCCCCTTGCCGCTGTTGATGACCAGCGTGTTGGACTTGGGGGAGTCCTGGTAGTCGGGGTTGGAGCTGAGTGCCACAAGGTTGATGTGATACACCCTGAAACAGTCCGCACATGTTGATGAAGACGGATACACCCTGAAACAGTCCGAAACATGTTGAAGAAGACCAATCTCTTGTGTCTTCACTCCCTTCTACCCCCAACTTCCAACCATTGAAGCCCTTCTACTTGCATGCACTACACTTCTACTGCTACAGTCAGGTGTGTTACAGGCAGGGTTAGAGCCAAAATATCACAGAGTTTATCTTGAAACACAAACATACTCAGCTTTGTCTCTCCCCCCCCCCCCCCAATCTCCCCCCTTCCCTTCTTCATGAACACATGCTCACACACACATGCATGCATGCTCACACACACACACACACACACACACACACACACACACACACACACACACACCACACTCTTCACACACACAGACTAAAAACAGACACACCTACATGACACACACCGCACGACACACCAACGCACACAACACACAGCAACACATGACGCACAGCACACACACACAAACACACACTCACACACACACACACACAACACACACACACACACACACACACACACACACACACACACACACACACACACACACACACACACACACACAGGTATTGCCAAATTAGACTGACTTGTTCATCCTGCAAGGAATGACAGCTTTTCTGTGCGAGTTGTTCAGCTCATTGCCCACTTTCTTGTCATTCATGAACACCTGCAGAATACAACACGCACACTGTCATTCATGAACACCTGCAGAATACAACATGCACACTGTCATTCATGAACACCTGCAGAATACAACATGCACTTTGTCATTCATGAACACCTGCAGAATACAACACACACATTGCCATTCATGAACACCTGCAGAATACAACATGCACATTGTCATTCATGAACACCTGCAGAATACAACACACACATTGTCATTCATGAACACCTGCAGTACAAAACCACAGAATTTTATTCATGACCACTTGTAGCAACCAACATAAACACCCATGGACACCTGCTGTACAAGACATATGGCATTCACAATCACATACATCCACAGCACATGACAAGGGAACAGCATTCATGAACACCTGCAGCATAAAACACTATGGCATTCATATACATTGGCAGCACATGACAATGGAATGGTATTGACAGACATCTGCAACATATGACAATGGCATGGCAGTTACAAACATCTGCAGCATATGACAATGGAATGGCAGTCACAAACATCTGCAGCACATGACAATGGAACAATATTCATGAACACCTGCAACACATGACAATGGAATGGCATTCATAAACACCTGCAGCAACCCTAAAGAAAACAAAAATTAGAACAATACATGTATATATGTACACATTAGTGAAATGGTCTTATGCAAATTTAATCCATTTTAACAACATGGCAACCCCTGGATTACACACCTGCACAAGATGCATTCAAAAGGCAACATTCTCCAGCCAAAATGCAAACCACAGACATTTACTTCCCTCAAAGATGTATGTAAAGATTCGCCATCAACTGTGCTTCATCAAATACAACAGACCTGAAGACGTGAAGGCAATATTTTATGACTGACAAGCAAGCATGGACATGTTCATCCACAAATACATACACACATCATCATATAAAAGGCACACTTGAAAAGCATGTGTACATATGCATCATCGTGATCGCTACTGACCCGATAGCCCTTGACCTTGACCCCTCCATAACAGCGTGGCTCTCCCCACTCAATGACAAACTCGTCCTTGTCCTGGGAGCGCAGGAAGATCTCTGGAGCATCAGGGGGACCGGGAATCATGATGTGAACATCTTGTGGTTGTTGAGGTAGTACGTCCGTGTAGTAACATGGCTCCACCGTCACTGTGTAGATTGACCTGCACACAACCCTGTCTGTTAGTCATCTGTGTCATCTGTCAGCTGACCTGCACACAGTCCTGTCTGTTAGCCACCTGTCAGCTGACCTGCACACAGTCCTGTCTGTTAGTTGGTCATCTGTCAGCTGACCTGCACACAGTCCTGTCTGTTAGTTGGTCATCTGTCAGCTGACCTGCACACAGTCCTGTCTGTTAGTCACCTGTCAGCTGACCTGCACACAGTCCTGTCTGTTAGTCACCTGTCAGCTGACCTGCACACAGTCCTGTCTGTTAGCCACCTGTCAGCTGACCTGCACACAGTCCTGTCTGTTAGCCACCTGTCAGCTGACCTGCACACAGTCCTGTCTGTTAGTCATCAGTCAGCTGACCTGTACACAGTCCTGTCTGTTAGTCAGTCATCTGTCCTGTACACAGTCCTGTCTGTTAGTCAGTCATCTGTCAGCTGGCCTGCACACAGTCCTGTCTGTTAGTCATCTGTCCTGCACGCAGTCCTGTTTGTTAGTCAGTCATCTGTCAGCTGGCCTGCACACAGTCCTGTCTGTTAGTCAGCCATCTGTCAGCTGGCCTGTACACAGTCCTGTCTGTTAGTCAGTCATCTGTCAGCTGGCCTGCACACAGTCCTGTCTGTTAGTCATCTGTCCTGCACACAGTCCTGTTTGTTAGTCAGTCATCTGTCAGCTGGCCTGCACACAGTCCTGTCTGTTAGTCAGCCATCTGTCAGCTGGCCTGTACACAGTCCTGTCTGTTAGTCAGTCATCTGTCAGCTGGCCTGCACACAGTCCTGTCTGTTAGTCATCTGTCCTGCACACAGTCCTGTTTGTTAGTCAGTCATCTGTCAGCTGGCCTGCACACAGTCCTGTCTGTTAGTCAGCCATCTGTCAGCTGGCCTGTACACAGTCCTGTCTGTTAGTCAGTCATCTGTCAGCTGGCCTGCACACAGTCCTGTCTGTTAGTCAGTCATCTGTCAGCTGGCCTGTACACAGTCCTGTCTGTTAGTCAGTCATCTGTCAGCTGGCCTGTACACAGTCCTGTCTGTTAGTCAGTCATCTGTCAGCTGGCCTGCACACAGTCCTGTCTGTTAGTCAGTCACCTGTCAGCTGACCTGCACACAGTCCTGTCTGTTAGTCAGTCACCTGTCAGCTGACCTGCACACAGTCCTGTCAGCTGCTGACCTGCAAACAGTAGTACCACAGGTCTACAATCGCTGTTGGGACTGACCCCTATTTCTCGACTGGTATCTTGTCACAAGCACTCTGTTCACACAAGTCCTTAACAGCGGCACTGTCAGTCAGCATAGAAAGAGGAACACCGTTGTCTCATACCAAAACCAAACTACTCTTCCATTTTTTTAAAATCTGGCAAAAAATCTAGAAATGTACCATTTATGTGTCAGTCATAAAAAAAGAAGCAAAAAAAAAAAGAAGAAGCAGATTTTGAAATAAGAGCAGCACCATCCACTGGGGTTAGTCTTGCACGCAACAGACAAAAGGCTACCAAACCTAACAATGGGCACATGACACAACAGGATGAAGATGTTGACAGCACCTTAACAAAGACGTTTACTTGAGGTGGGTGACTGCTATCAAACCTAAGAATGGGCACATAACACAACAGGACAAAGATGCTGACGGCAGCTTAACAAAGACATTTACTTGAGGTGGGTGACTGGGATGGTAGCACGTCGTTTCTCGGGGCCGACGTATTTGGTCTGAATGACACGATCCTCTGAAGAGAACCAGATTATGGAGAACTGCTTCAGCAAGTTGGACTGGCCCTGAATGGTCCAGGCCACCTCCACGTCCCCGAATGTGCGACTGTCTCGTTCTTCCTGGTGGTTAAAGCTGGTCTTCACCGTCTCCAGGAAACCTGAATGCACACAATGGGTTGTTGTAATGGAGTGTTTGAATAGTATATCTGACAGAGCAGTTGTTTAGGTGTGTATGTATTTTATTTAGCATGTTACCACCACCACCCCATTTAACCCCCAGTGCTTTTTGTAACTGCCTTGAACTCATCAAAGACGGTGCACCAGAAATATCCTCTACTATTATTACTAGTATAACAATAATGTATTCTTTTATGTGCTACTTTTCCAAATAGCCCATTACAAAGCAAAGAACAAAAAAATCTAAACACAGTCAAAACAAACTTGCACACGCATGCACACATGCATGTATGTACGCATGTGCACAAACACACACACACACGCACATGCATGCACGCACACACACTCTCACACACGCACACACACACACACACACACACGCACACACACACACTGTCAGCAGGACAGCTTGAAGAGATGCTATGCAGAACAATGAAACAACAACAAAAGTCAGAAAAAATATAATAAAATTCTAAAGCAACGTCTTTAACACTTGAAGGAAAAGAAATCAGACAGATGCTTCCTCCTATAGTAAAGCACAAAGAGTTACCCTTAAAAAAAAGAAGAAGTATAAAACAAAAGAGGAAACAAACAAAAAAACGCCAGCGTTACACACACGTGTCCACAATAAAAATGTGTGGATGGCCAATCTTTGGCCAGAGCTTACCATCCTGAGACTTGGGCAGTGAGATTTCTACAGGCTCGGACGGTGCCTGGTCCAGCAGATCGTCATCCAAGAGACCCACATAGTCTGTGTCCTGAGGCGCTGTCGTCTTGAAGTAACCCTTAAACTGAGGAAACCAGAAACAGGGATTAAGTTGAGTTTCACATCATCTTGACCACACAGAGAAACTGGGTTGGACTGGTCCCCATCTCTTCCTGGCACTGACACAGCTTTCTTCCTATGACAATATTCCCCCCCCCACCCCCCCCTTCCAACCCTTTCCAATTCCATTATGGGGGGTGGGGGGGGGGGAGGGGTATATTAATGAAACTGAAACCATCTGAAAATAATTCCTCTTCCCCCACCTCCATAACCCTTCCCCCATTCTCCCTGTCCCTAATAAGCCTTATGGTTTCTGTGGACGTTAAGCACCATGTTTACTATTTGAAAACACAGTTACCCACACTCAGTAACTCAGGGAACATGACAGTGAAATGGACGGACAGAGACAAAAAGGCAATACTCCAGTGGGCAGCAGAACACTCAGAACAGATGGACAGACAGGGGCAAGAAAATTGTACAGGTACCATCACAACACAGCTATCTACACGTACACACATGGACAGTAAACACTCAAAATGGACATATTTAAATGTTCTTGGTTCTTCACGCATGACCTCATCACCTCTATCAATAAGAGTGCATTTTTTGGCCCCCACCACCTCTCCAAATCAACCAAGACCCATCAACCTCAGATGTTGACACTTAACCTCAGACGTTGACACTTCAACCTCAGCTGTTGACACTTCAACCTCAGACGTTGACGCTTCAACCTCAGACATTGACATTTCAGCCCCAGACGTTGACACTTCAACCTCAGACGTTGAAACTTCAACCTCAGACGTTGAAACTTCATCCTCAGACATTGAAACTTCAACCTCAGACGTTGACACTTCAACCTCAGATGTTGACACTTCAACCTCAGACATCAACACTTCAACCTCAGACGGTGACACATCAACCTCAGACGTTGACGCTTCAACCTCAGACGTCAAAACTTTAACCAGACGACTAAGTTGCCAAGCAAAGCCAGCCAGCCAGCCAGAGCCTGACCTTTTCTTTACGTTCTCGGCGCCGGTCCTCTGTGCAGGTCATGGCGACCAGGACGACGTTGTACTGCTTGCCCGGCTTGCACTTGGTCAGCGTGCAGGTCTGCGCCTGTGGCCCCAAGCAACTCTGAAGCTTGCCGTTGATCTCCAGGCGGTAGCCCTCCAGGTAGCGCCGCAGGTAGCGCGGGTTGCCCTCCTCGTCCTGTTAAAGGGGAGGAGCATTACCACCGTCAGTTTTACTGCTACAAAGGAGTAATCGTACCAAGGTCACAGTTATGCTGATTACTACAGTCACAGCTCAACCTCAAAGGGGGACGAGCTATACCAAGGTCACAGTTATGCTCCAAAGGGGGTAATCATACCAAGGTCACAGCTATGCTCCAAAGGAGTAATCATACCAAGGTCACAGTTATGCTCCAAAGGAGTAATCATACCAAGGTCACAGTTATGCTCCAAAGGAGTAATCATACCAAGGTCACAGTTATGCTCCATAGGAGTAATCATACCAAGGTCACAGTTATACTCCATAGGAGTAATCATACCAAGGTCACAGTTATGCACCAAAGGAGTAATCATACCAAGGTCACAGTTATGCTCCAAAGGAGTAATCATACCAAGGTCACTGTTATACTCCAAAAGAGTAATCATACCAAGGTCACAGTTATACTGATTACTAGTCACAGCTCAAGCAGAGAAGAGTTGTACCTAGGTCACAGTTATACTACAAAGGAGTAGTGATGCCAAGGTCACAGTTATACTAATTACTACAGTCTCAGGTCAGACTCAAAGGAGGAAGAGTTATACCAAGGCCACAGAGATAAGCAACTGTCAGTGCTCAAGTGGTAAGGTGGAGTTATACCAAGGTCACAGTCACAGCACAACAAAAAGTCACTTGAGATGGAGTTATACCAAGGTCACAGTCACAGCACAACAAAAAGTCACTTGAGGTGGAGTTATACCAAGGTCACAGTCACAGCACACCAAAAAGGCACTTGACAATAAAAAGTCACTTGAGGTGGAGTTATACCAAGGTCACAGTCACAGCACAACAAAAAGCCACTTGAGGTGGAGTTATACCAAGGTCACAGTCACAGCACAACAAAAAGTCACTTGAGGCGGAGTTATACCAAGGTCACAGCACAACAAAAAGTCACTTGAGGTGGAGTTACACCTAGGTCACAGTCACAGCACAACAAAAAGTCACTTGAGGCGGAGTTATACCAAGGTCACAGTCACAGCACAACAAAAAGTCACTTGAGGTGGAGTTACACATAGGTCACAGTCACAGCACAACAAAAAGTCACTTGAGGTAGAGTTATACCAAGGTCATAGTCACAGCACACCAAAAAGGCACTTGAGGTAGAGTTATACCAAGTCACTCGAGGTGGAGTTATACCACGGTCACAGTCACAGCACAACAAAAAGGCACTTGAGGTCAAGTTATACCAAGGTCACAGTCACAGCACAACAAAAAGGCACTTGAGGTGGATGAAGATAGCAGAACAGAGCAGAAAAGATGGCAGGTGTAAGTAATCCAGAGAGGATTTCTGTTGGAGAGACAGGCAAAAGTCATTCTACGAAGACACACCTTTTCACTTTCATGCACAGCACTCTCACCTTGCCGATGATGGACATGAGTATAGGTTTTTCCCAGTACAGCAAGGCAGAGCTCTGGTCGTACGACTGCACCAGAACTTTAGGCGGCTCGATGGGCGCCCGCGTCCACACCACCAGCGGCTTGGACATGACGTGAGCCGTGCGCCGGAACTTCTCTATCCCAGAATCCCACTGGTCTGGATTGAGGGATGTCTTGATGCTGACTACAGCCTCAATCACCACCTGAGTGCAACAAACGAGAGAGGCGTCTCAGCTCTGAACACGGGGCTGCTTGACAACCTAACGCACCCTGAACATTTCAAAACATGATGTGACTTTGTGCCCGCTAACAAACACACCATGTAATAGTTACGACAGGGATTTCAGATAACTGTGTCCACAGCTATACATCTGACGTGAGTTCAGTGCTGTCAACAACCCTCTGTTCGTTGATTTCAAAACAGTATTGACCATGACACAAATTTTTTAGTTGTGATGTACCGTATATTGCAAGGCCTGCATCGATACAATCAAACCTACCCTGTAATTGTAGTTTCTACCAGCAACAGGACGTGCAAACTTTTATTTCACTATTCAGTCCACTACCATGTTATTGCAGTAGCATGTAACATACCTCTGTCATTCTGACAAAAGTGCAGGTGGCAGGTTACAGCTAAAGAGGCATACACCTTTATCAGTGTAAACTTAGACATCTATTTACAAAGAAGTAGGTTACCTCCATAGAACAAGAAAAACCAGTTCACTCTTCAGAAATTTGCTTGTTTTCATAATGTGTGAAGAAAACATAATCCCTGATGAGGAGGAAAGGGGGTGGAGGTGAGGGGGGGGAGGGGGGGGGGCACGGCTTTACCTGGTACTGTGACCCTGGTACAAGGTCGCTGATGGTCAGCGTGTCCTCTGTGGGCAGGAGGTTAACGTGGGAAGCCACAATCAGATCCTCCGGGTCTGTGGGTTTGGTACGGCGCACATCTCGCCAGCGCACAATCTGCAAGACCGTAATTAGCGAATGAATGTTTGGTACAGTTCGCATCTCGCCAGCACACAATCTGCAAGACCGTAATTAGTGAATGAATGTTTGGTACAGTTCGCATCTCGCCAGCACACAATCTGCAAGACCGTAATTAGTGAATGAATGTTTGGTACAGTGCACATCTTGCCGGTGCACACAATCTTCAACGTTGCAATTAGTGAATGAATGTTTGGTACAGTGCACATCTTGCCGGTGCACACAATCTTCAACGTTGCAATTAGTGAATGAATGTTTGGTACAGTTCACATCCAACCAATGTACAATCTGCAAGATTGCAATTAGCTGCATATCTGGCCAGTACACATTCTACAATGCTGCAAACACACACAGTACCTGGCTGAGCAGCTTGTTGGACCCATACACAAGCGGCGGCGTCCACGTCAACACGAACGATGTCATGGTCGACTTGCTCAGGCGGATGTTAGCGGGTGCCTCCGTGCCTGCCGTCTTGGCGATGATGCTGGCGCTGGGTAGCCATGGCGACTCTTCCTGGGCCACCAGAACGTCACGGGGAATGGCGTGCAGCTTCTTGTGCTTGTGCTTGTCTGGCAGACGGTCAAAGTACTCCTCCGTCACCGCCACCACGCGCACCAGGTAGTCCGTCTTCTCGTGCAGCCCTGTGATATCGGCCGACGTGCAGTCTGGCATGATGTCCTCCGTCACGTGGTGCGGGTCTTGGGCATTGAGCGAGATGCACTCAATGCGAATGGCTGCAAGAGGAGAATGAGCACCATGAGTACGGTCCACTGACTTCAGAATGATAATTACAGCTATAATAAAGCAGTGGATCTCTCTTTTAAGACCACCCTAAAAATAATAATAATAATAATAATAACGGAAATTTTGAAAGAACATACCCTGTGGTTCAAATCGCTGAACATAACACACATAATATACATTGAGATAGAGACTGTTATTAAATTAACAAATATCTGTGTTTGAGTTGTTTCATGTAATGAATGTGGGGATTGACAGTTAGGGCGATGCTCGGCCAGCATAAACGGACACGAGGACAAGAGAGGACAAGAGATTCCAACATACAACCCCCCACCCCCCTTCCTCCACACACAAACTTCATTACTGGGGTATAAGTAGTGACAGCTACTAAAAGCTTCACTCCTTTTTTGGGGGTATAATTAATGACAGCTGAACAGCTACTAAAAGCTTCACTCCTTTTTTGGGGTATAATTAATGACAGCTGAACAGCTACTAAAAGCTTCACTCCTTTTTTGGGGATATAATTAATGACAGCTGAACAGCTACTAAAAGCTTCACTCCTTTTTTGGGGGTATAATTAATGACAGCTGAACAGCTACTAAAAGCTTCACTCCTTTTTCTGTAATTCAAATTTCCTGTGTTTACAGAAGGATAAATAAGTATTCTTGATTCTTAATACTTTTCCTCCATCCACCTGACAGGCGTCAGCATACTGTAACATTTTTTTTTTTTTTTTTTTTTAACACAGCAGACAAAGGGGACACAGAAGAGCAAAGGGGCACCATGACTGACCTATGACCTCTGACCCATGTTCCAGTGGGGGATCCCAGGCGACATTGAGGGAGTTGCAGGTGGTGGCGGACACGCCCACGTTGTGAGGGGGGTCAGGCGGGCTGGCCGTCTTGATGGTCAGGTGCTCGGACTTGGAGGACAGGATGAAGGCATTGAGGCCGTCAGGGGTCTCCGCTGATGCTAGCAAACACAGGCAGGGAGGGGTCGGGTGATGCTCGAGGTACATGGCTATCATTGTGTGCATAGTTATATGTACATATGCAAAAGCACACACACGTTTGTATGAGCAAATGCACATAAGTGTACATACACATTTGTGCATGCACACACACACAATCAATGCATGAACGCACACATACACACAAACGTGTGAATGCACGCATGCATGCACACATGCATGCATGCATGCACACACACACACACACACACATGCACACACATGCACACACAGACACACACATGCATGCACACACACCAACATACATATACACCACACACATGCATGCACACACACCAACAGACATATGCACCACAGACTGACAGACAGACAGACACACACACACACACACACACACCATACTCACACACACACACACATGTTGCAGCATGCAATCATATACAGGAAAGCATTACTTTGATAATCAGCACCACACAAAATCTTCGACATGATACTGGAAAACAGCGTGAATGCTGCAAGATTAAACCAACTACAGAATAAGGCATTTTAATTTCAATGATGAAGTTGCCATGTCATGAAGATTGCTATAGCTAAAAGCAGCCCTGACAGAGAACTCTTAACACACATTTTACTGCAGACACAACATTCCAACTACAGACAATAAGATGCCCCAAACCACGACGTAAATAGCCTCCGAAATTTGTTTAGAGAAGGCTAGTTCCTTTAAACTTTACACTGGGCAATAAAACATTTTTTAGAGAAGCCTACTTCTTTTAAACTTCACACTGGGAAATATAAATTTGTTTAGAGAAGCCTAGTTCCTTTAAACTTCGCACTGGGCAATATAAATTTGTTTAGAGAAGGCTAGTTTCTTTAAACTTCACACTGGGCAATAGAAATTTGTTCACAGAAGCCTAGTTGCGTTAAACTTCACACTGGGCAATATAAATTTGTTTAGAGAAGCCTAGTTCCTTTAAACTTCACTCTGGGCAATAGAAATTTGTTTCGTGAAGCCTAGTGCCTTCAAACTTCACACTGGGCAATAGAAATTTGCCTTGAGAAGGCTAGTTCCTTTAAACTTCACACTGGGCAATAGAAACATATTTACAGAAGCCTAGTTCCTTTAAACTTTACACTGGGCAACAGAAATTTGCTCTGAGAAGCCTAGTTCCTTTAAACTTCACACTGGGCAATACACACAGAGTAAGGCCTCACAGAGCGAGGGCGGACATGTGAACTTACAGACGGCCTCATCCATGTCCGTGTACTTCTCCATCTTGCGGGCCTCCACCACCACGGTGTAGGTGACGGCGGGCCGCAGTGAGGTGATCAGCAGGTGGTCGTCGGTGGTGCTGTCGCTGTTGATTTCATCATGGGGCCGGTCTCCGGGCCACCAGGTCACCTGGTAGCTGTCCGCCGACACATAGTGTGCCTTGCTCTCCTCCGCTGAAAACACAGTGGTAAAGGGTAAACCACAATGGTAAAGGGCAAACCACAACAATGGTAAAGGTAAAACACAATGGTAAATAGTCAACCACAATGGTAAAAGGTAAACCACACTAATACAAGGTCAACCACAGCTGCAAAGGGTAACCACAGCAGTAAATGGTAAACCACAATAGTAAAG
>JABMCL010003763.1:685000-800000 GCA_018857735.1 Alviniconcha marisindica
CAAAAACTCAGCTGCACAGAGTACATGCAGAACACCTAGTCTACTGAACTTATAGCACCCTACATGTATTCAGTCACAAAGCTCTTTAGCAGAGTGCAATAACACCTTGATAAGAGAATGCCTAGACCGTTGTAATTTAATGCACCAGCGAAGACAATAGAATTATGGCACCATAGGGGGTGAGGTCAACAATAATGTCGATCATAAAAACCAAACCTAAAATTATAATTGCAAACAAGGTACGTGTATCGTTTTAACTTTAGATTAGCAGTCTTATTTGTTGTTTTATTAGTGTTTTAATAATACTCAGGGCACCGACTGTGACCACCTTTAAAATACACATCACTGCAGGACTTGCAACGCTCTGACAGAGCCCAGTATTTGACAGGAAGAAGAAGAAAAAAGGTGCAGCTAGGTTTGGCGTGAATAAAATGGCTCCTTGATCCATATCAGCCATAAATTCACACTGATCTTGAAAGGTCTCTGCACACAGGCCGTGGCATTCATGCAGTGAGGAAACTCAGTTCTCTCACCCCAAACTTAAATGGTGTGCTAGGTTTAGGTCTACAGGGCCATTCTCTGTTCTGTTTTCACTCGCTGAATCATGCATATTCCCAAGCAGACATGTTCAGCAAAGGAAATGTATAGATCTGTGTCTTCTTCTTTACTATAGCGTGGAAACCTTGAGCCAGAGAGCTATTCCACAGCACGATATCTGTCAGTAAAACCTTCCACAGCATGATATCGTCAGTGTGTGTGTGTGTGTGTGTGTGTGTGTGTTTGTAGTGCGTATTTTTTATACAGATTTTTTTAAATACTTTATGTAAATCGTTTTGTAGGACTATGCTCTACATGTGTATAGAATATCATATTTAGGTTAATATGCATCATGTGAGCGCTCAGGGCGTTGATGAGCGCATGATAAATGTACATTATTATTATTATTATTATGATATGTCAGTAAAACTGTCCTTTGTTCGAAAGGTGTACTGTCTTCAGTGAACTGTTTGGACAACTTTAAAAGTGTAAATCTGTGAGAGGCAATGCACATGCACATGAGGCATTCCAGTGAGAATAAACAGAAAGAAGAAAAGAAGTATGTGGAGCAGAAAGTTAATTGACTGACGAAAACTGAATTTATGTGTCCTCAACTATGCCACTTCCAAACAAAAATGTCCATGGATTTTTTGCAGTTCACTGTTAACAGATGTATAGCCACTGATTGTTGTTGTTGTTTTTATATGGATTGTTACCTAACAATACGTATCCTGATATGTGCACGATAATGAAAATGTAAAGCCCAGAATGACAGTAAACACTCATCCCATCTTAATTTTAATTCTTTAACAGCAAATCAATATAAGTTCAACCCTGCAAAAGAGTTGGGGATGGGGGCAGGAATGGGGATATGGGGCAACTATGTAAGAATCATTTATTTTGTGAGCACGTTTGTTCGGCGTGGTTTTGTTCTCTGTTAATTTCACACTGAAATACTAACAAAAACAACACAGAAATAAACTTACCAGGACTGGAGACAGCATGTCATTAATCAGAGGCTCCAGCATTGCACAAGAGGATTAAATCCACAGAATGTATACACCCGTCTTCCACAATGTGCACTGTACAGTGTTGCACTGACCGCCATGGTACAATTACAGATGATTTAAAAAAAGAAAAAGAAAAAAAAGGTCAGACATACACACTGACACATGCCATCTGCTCCTTCCAGTCATGGCACCGAAAGAGTCCTGTCAAAACTGACACTGGCACCATTCCATTCTCAGCATGAGCAAATCAAAGTCCAGCTATGAGGTTTAAATAGCCATACGTACACTTCTTGCCTCGTTTAACACCACCGTAAGTCATTCAACTGTTGACACAAAACACAAGCACAGGTAACAGCCCAGAACCAGTCTGCAGCACAAAGTAAAAAACACAAAAGTCTGTCTGGAACTGAACACATGCCACACTCTGTCTGTCTAAAGCCAAACAAATGCCACGCTCCGTTGACTCTCTTCAACACAGTCTTCAGTGATACTGTCTGTGACTCAACAGTTCTATTACAATTCAAACTCTGATGTTAAAACAACTAAACACCTGGTTATCTATTCCTGAGGCAACAACAATTTCCAGTAGGGTACGGTTGACCAAAGCTCAGAAACACTGCTGGCTTTTAGTACAACGCCAGTAATGACCAGTAATCGCCATGACCAGCGATCGTGACTTTCCTAGTAACCTAACCCTAACTGTAACACACAGCACTTGCCAGTGTACTGCATTAAAGTGGCTTCAAGTTGAAAGTGTACACAATCTCGACAGCCACGTGCCGGTCTGTTGAAGTCGGAGACAAACAACTAACTCTTCTGTGCCCTGTGCTTTACTTTGATGACAGCTAGGGATGTTGAAAATGTCATGTCTGTTTGCACTTGTTTTGCATTGTTCTGTCTAACAAGTCTCAATGCATGATCCAGACACCTCATCTCCTCTTTTCCTGGCAATGCCTATTGTTCAAAACACCGACCATTATAAAAGTTTATCCTGGCTTTCATCAAACAAATCATTGCGTGTCAAGAGATAATACTTTTTTCTCTAATAGTTTTTTCTCCTCCTCACATGATTTGCTGACAAGAGTATCACTTGTCAAGCTCTAATCCTAGGCAAGCACTGTGAACAAAAACTAAAGTTGCAGGACTTCATCACAAATGCGTACTGCACGTACTGCAGTCTTCTGAAGGTGTAGCTCCGTCTCTGTGTAAGGGCCAGCACTGCCAGGGAATGGCCGTGGGCTCAGAAACCTTCCCAATAATACACAGTGTCAACATTAGTTCTGTGTGTGCTTAAGGCTACAACACCTCCCAAACCAAACAGGCGCCAGATCAAGTGTGGTCAGTTTTCCTTTCACCCGCTGGGCCCTGGGTCCAGTCCAGCTGTGATTGTGGGGGCCCTGGAAATGCCAGCCAACTCACAGCCTGAGTCAGGAGAGTCCAGGAACCATGGAAATGCCAGCCAACTCACAGCTCGAGTCAGGAGAGTCCAGGAACCATGGAAATGCCAGCCTGAGTCAGGAGAGTCCAGGAACCATGGAAATGCCAGCCAACTCACAGCCTGAGTCAGGAGAGTCCAGGAACCATGGAAATGCCAGCCTGAGTCAGGAGAGTCCAGGAACCATGGAAATGCCAGCCTGAGTCAGGAGAGTCCAGGAACCATGGAAATGCCAGCCAACTCACAGCCTGAGTCAGGAGAGTCCAGGAAC
This sequence comes from Alviniconcha marisindica, assembly GCA_018857735.1. NCBI lineage: Eukaryota > Metazoa > Mollusca > Gastropoda > Provannidae > Alviniconcha > Alviniconcha marisindica. The sequence continues at coordinate 688,254 of JABMCL010003763.1, forward strand.
CATGGAAATGCCAGCCAACTCACAGCCTGAGTCAGGAGAGTCCAGGAACCATGGAAATGCCCGCCAACTCACAGCTTGGGGTCAGGAAGCATGACGGTACCCTGCAGTTTTCCTTATTATCTCTGTACCATACTGGTATCAGGGAGTTTTATTATGCTACAGTCCATGTAGCATTATAACACAGTTTTACTTTTTCCTCTGCACCATACTTTCACCACTGGACCATATCAGTTGTGTTATCATCCTTGGTCTACAGCAACCATCAGGCAATTCTATTATCACCTCTGGATCAGCGTTGTTATCAAATCTGGACTGTAACAGTATCAGGCAGTTTTATTCTGGACCACAATATCAGAGCAGTTTCAATCTCATCTCTGGACCGTAGCAATATCATGCAATTCTAAGATCACAAACACAAGCAGGGACCCCCCCCCCCACACACACACACCACCACCACCACCACCACCACCACCACCCACACCCACCCTCCCTCCTTTCCCTCCTCTGGGGGGGCTGGGGATTAGGGGCTTGGATCGCAATCAGACAGAAGACCATTCCGTGCAGCCATTCAGCTCAACCACCCTGGGGACCGTCCACTAACCCCTCACTGGTCTCACTTTGCCAGCAATACATGGCTACTGTCAACAAAGATTTAAGGATCAGGCCGTCTCGATGCAACCCTAATGGACTTCCTCAACACACTCCTTGTGTAGCTCACCCCGCCCCCCCAATGCACCCCCTGAACAGACTCCTAAAGTACCGACTCTAGGTAGTGTAATACGCCCCCTAATACTAGCGGACCTCTTCAGTACCACCTCATGCACCTCAGTGTACCCCTCATGACCTCAATACCCCCCACATGTACCTTCTCAGTACATCCCTCTTGCATCTCCTCAATATATCCTTCATGACTTCCTTAACAGCTGCCTATGCACCTCCTCAACACATCCCTCATGACTTCCTTAATAACCCCCTTATGCACCTCCTCAACACATCCCTCATGACTTCCTTAATAACCCCTTTATGCACCTCCTCAATACCTTCCTTGTACACCTCTCATGCACCCCCACCATGACCACATCTATACAACCCTCATGCACATCCTCTCATACACCCTTCATGTACCCCTTCAACACACACTCATGACCTCAATACCCTTGCACAATAAACCCTCAAATACCTCCTCCATACACTCCAACATACCCTCTCAATACACCATAATGCATCTCCTCAATGTATCCTCAACACACCCCAGTACACCCACCATACACCCTCAACAACCTCCTCAATACACTCCAACATACCCTCTCAATACACCATAATACATCTCCTCAGTGTATTCTCAACACAACTCAATACACCCACCATACACCCTCAACAACCTCCTCAATACACTCCAACATACCCTCTCAATACACCATAATGCATCTCCTCAGTGTATCTCAACAACCTCAATACACCCTCAACAACCTCCTCAATACACTCCAACATACCCTCTCAATACACCATAATGCATCTCCTCAGTGTATCCTCAACACACCTCAATACACCCACCATACACCCTCAACTACCTCCTCAATAGACTCCAACATACCCTCTCAATACACCATAATGCATCTCCTCAGTGTATCCTCAACACACCTCAATACACCCTCAACAACCTCCTCAATACACTCCAACATACCCTCTCAATACGCCATAATGCATCTCCTCTGTATCCTCAACACACCTCAATACACCCACCATACACCCTCAACTACCTCCTCAATAGACTCCAACATACCCTCTCAATACATCATAATGCATCTCCTCAGTGTATCCTCAACACACCCTCAACAACCTCCTCAATACACTCCAACATACCCTCTCAATACACCATAATGCATCTCCTCAGTGTATCATCAACATACCTCAATACACCCTCAACAACCTCCTCAACAGACTCCAACATACCCTCTCAATACACCATAATGCATCTCCTCAGTGTAATCTCAACACATCCTCAACAACCTCCTCAATAGACTCCAACACACCCTCTCAATACACCATAATGCATCTCCTCAGTGTATCCTCAACACACCTCAATACACCCTCAACAACCTCCTCAATACACTCCAACATACCCTCTCAATACACCATAATGTATCCCCTCAGTGTATCCTCAACACACCTCAATACACCCACCATACACCCTCAACAACCTCCTCAATACACTCCAACATACTCTCTCAATACACCATAAAGTATCCCCTCAGTGTATCCTCAACACACCTCAATACACCTAATAAACACACACGCATGCACCACCTCAATACACCCCGATGGATCTCCAAACAGTACTGAGTACACTGATATGTCTGATTCTCTGCCCTCACAGAGCAGCGTCAACATTGTATTCCCACGTACAACTAGCTAATAAAAAGCTCTGTGTGCATGTGCTTGTACTAATTATAGTCAAGCTGTGATGAATTATGATTTAGTTTCCAAGTGCTGACCACCACATTTCATCAACTGAGCTGACAAGAAAACTGGACAAGGGTTCAAGCAGAGTGCCGGGGGATCTGACCCTTTCAATCCACAAACCTTGACAAGAACATTGTGTGAAGAACCTGTTCCAGTGGAAAACCTGACCTTCTTCCGGTGGGTCAACATTGTGGAACCACTGGCTCAAGAGCCAGTACTGTGTGAAGAACCTGCTCACACGAGCAACCCGGCCTCTCTTTTTTGGGTAGGTCAACATTCTGGAACCACTCGCCCAAGAGCCAGCACATGAGCCACCAATTCACAGACAGGCAAAACGAAGCCTGAGCAGAGCCCTTTAGCACTCACCCCTGAACCTGTTGACAGTTCCCTACTGGACGTATAGACACTGACCAGCATGTGAAGTGACTAATCATTGTTTTACGCACTGCAGGGTCACACTGACCACTGACTGCAAACATCAGGCCAGCGTGGGATGATTAACGCACTGACCCACATGGTGACCTGTTTGACATTTTATTCTCACACAAGATGAGCTCTCGTGTGTTAAGCATGTGTACCCATCACAGCAGATATGAGATCTGTCAACCCATACACTGCGCGCCCTGACAAACTTTGCCCTGACAAGACCTGTGCCGCTGGCTGGCAATTCAAACAGAATTATTTATCGCACTCTGAAACATAACAAGGCCCAGAGCGCTTGTGCAGAATCAACACACAAGGGAGTTAACTAGCACTGGAAATACATCACACAGACACAACAAAGACCTGAGTTGCCTATGGTAACTCTCTCCTGGCATGCGAGTAAACAGAATGATTTATCACTGAGAAACCACCTATAGTAACTCTTGCTTGGCACGCGAGTAAACAGAATGATTTATCACTGAGAAACCACCTATAGTAACTCTCTCCTGGCATGTGAGTAAACAGAATGATTTATCACTGAGAAACCACCTATAGTAACTCTTCTGGCATGCGAGTAAACAGAATGATTTATCACTGAGAAACCACCTATAGTAACTCTGCTTGGCATGTGAGTAAACAGAATGATTTATCACTGAGAAACCACCTATAGTAACTCTCGCTTGGCATGCAGTAAACAGAATGATTTATCACTGAGAAACCACCTATAGTAACTCTCGCTTGGCATGCGAGTAAACAGAATGATTTATCACTGAGAAACCACCTATAAACCTGTGAACAGAATCACTACACCTATAGGCATGCAAGTAAACAGAATGATTTATCACTGAGAAACCACCTATAGTAACTCTCCCTGGCATGCGAGTAAACAGAATGATTTATCACTGAGAAACCACCTATAGTAACTCTCGCTTGGCATGCAAGTAAACAGAATGATTTATCACTGAGAAACCACCTACAAAAACTCTCACCTGGCATGCGAGTAAACAGAATGATTTATCACTGAGAAACCACCTATAGTAACTCTCACATTGCATGCGAGTAAACAGAATGATTTATCACTGAGAAACCACCTATGGTAACTCTCACCTGGCATGCGAGTAAACAGAATGATTTATCACTGAGAAACCACCTATAAACTCTCGCTGGCATGCAGTAAACAGAATGATTTATCACTGAGAAACCACCTATAGAACTCTCACCTGGCATGCGAGTAAACAGAATGATTTATCACTGAGAAACCACCTATAGTAACTCTCACCTTGCATGCAAGTAAACAGAATGATTTATCACTGAGAAACCACCTATAGTAACTCTCACCTGGCATGCGAGTAAACAAAACAATTTTTCACTGAGAAACCACCTATGGAAACTCTCACCTGGCATGCCAGTAAACAGAATGATTTACCACTGAGAAACATACTAACAAGCACACACATCCACTCCAAGCGAAGGATGGTGGCACTTAACTACCGTGTCCAACATACACAACATAAAAAGTCCTACATCCAGAGTTATCCACCAACACACTGATGTGCCTGGTTATCACACAATCGTGGCAGCTGTCAGAAATTGATACTTCGGCAATATCCACTTTTAGCCCCGTCGGTTCGCTATCCTCAAATGGTTTGAGGATGCGTGTGTGCGTGTGCATGTGTATAGCCCTGGCATAGTATGGAATGAACTGATATGTGGATATGCCAACGTACTGCATACTTCAAGTTCATTTCGTCCACACACACACACACATTCTCATACCATTTGAGGACCGTGAACCGACGGGGCTAAAAGTGGACATTGCCGACACTTCTTCTGCATAGTGTCCAACTTCAACATTCTGAAGACTGACATTTTAAGTGCATGCCAGGCCCTTTTGTTGTTTCCATAATCCGCTGAACTCTGACATGAACTACAGGATTGGTAACATGCATGTGTGATATTTGGGTTGTGCATGCATGTATACATGAAGGATCTTGGTTTACAGTCTCAGCTGGAGGAGTTTTTTTTTTTTTTACAGACTGCAAAGAATCTGACTTCAGAGAAACCTTGACTCACAAAGCAACTCATCCAGTGGCCAACACACGGAACAGAGCCAAAGAGGAGTTTTTGTACAGACTGCACAGAATCGGACTCCAGAGAAACCTTGACTCACAAAGCAACACACTGAACAGAGCCAAAGATGAGTTTTTGTACAGACTGCACAGAATCGGACTCCAGAGAAACCTTGACTCACAAAGCAACTCATCCAGTGGCCAACACACTGAACGGAGCCAAAGAGGAGTTTTTGTACAGACTGCACAGAATCGGACTCCAGAGAAACCTTGACTCACAAAGCAACTCATCCAGTGGCCAACACACTGAACAGAGAGCCAAAGCAAAGCAGCAACACGTTGACCAACACACTGTCACTGTGCACACTGACCAACACACTGACAAGGCGCTCACTGACCAACACACTATTACTCTGAGAATAAATGGACCCACTGAAGAGAGCACTTTGGGACACATTCACTAAGGCACCAATAATGTAACACTTACCAACACTAATGTGTAAGACTAACAAATAAATATTGACAATGTAGACACTGAACAACACATGAAGCAGAACATCAAATCACTAACATGAATGTCCACAAACAAATTAACATATGAAATAACACTACCGGTACACAAAACAGACCAGTACACGGACACACTGACCAGCCCTCTTGGCTACATACTTAGCTGAATGCACCACAAGATTGACCGGCACACTCTAGTCTGACCAACACAGTTCCAAACTGACCAGCACACTCCAGTCTGACCAACACAATACCAAACTGACCAGCACACTCCAGTCTGACCAACACAGTACCAAACTGACCAGCACACTACCAAACTGATTAACACATATACCAAACTGACCAGCACACTCCAGTCTGACCAACACAGTACCAAACTGACCAGCACACTACCAAACTGATTAACACATATACCAAACTGACCAGCACACTCCAGTCTGACCAACACAGCACCAAACTGACCAGCACACTCCAGTCTGACCAACACAGTACCAAACTGACCAGCACACTACCAAACTGATCAATGCACTAATAAACTGACCAACACACTAACAAACTGATCAACACACTAATAAACTGACCAACACACTGTCACACTAATAAACTGACAAGCACACTAATAAACTGACCAACACACTACCAAACTGATCAACACAATAATAAACTGACCAACACACTACCAAACTGACCAACACGCTACCAAACTGACCAACATACTAACAAATTGACACAAACTAACAAACTGACCTCTCCACCAACAAACTGACCACACAGTGACCAACTCACTAGCAAATGACAAACACATGAACAATGTGACCACAAAGTGACCAGTACACTATAACAAAGTGACCAACACACTACAACAAAGTGACCAATACACTACAACAAAGTGACCAACACACTACAACAAAGTGACCAATACACTACAACAAAGTGACCAACACACTACAACAAAGTGACCAATACACTACAACAAAGTGACCAACACACTAACAAACTGACCACAGTGATTAACACATGAGAAAACTGACCACAAAATGACCAACACACTAATGAACTGACCACAAAGTGACAAACACACTAACAAACTGACCACAAAGTGACTAACACACTAATGAACTGACCACAAAGTGACCAACACACTAACACACTGACCACAAAGTGACCAACATGCCAACAAACTGACCACAAACTGATCAACACACTACCAAACTGACCACAAAATGACCAACACACCAACAAAGTGACTACAAAGTGACTAACAAACTGACCAACACACTAAGAAACGGACTAACACACACACACACACACACACCCCACCACCAACACATCAAGGAAGATGAGGTACACACTGACTGACTCACCTTTGCTCCAGACAATGAGAGCAGAGTGTCCGGTGACGCGCTCGCACCAGACCTCAGCGGGCGGACACACCAGCCCCGTGTAGTGGACCACCAGCTTAGGGCCTGGCTTGCAGCCTGAGTACCGCTCACCCGCAAACACATCTGTCACACACAGCACATATGTATCATATGCCAATCTGTGTAGTTAAAACCACCAGCCTGAGTACCGCTCACCCGCAAACACATCTGTCACACACAGCACACATGTGTAACATACGCCAGTCTGCGTAGTTAAAACCACCAGCCTGAGTACCGCTCACTCACAAACACATCTGTCACACACAGCACACATGTGTATCATATGCCAGTCTGAGTAGTTAAAACCACCAGCCTGAGTACCGTTCACTCACAAACACATCTATCACACACACATGTGTATCATATGCCAGTCTGTGTAGTTAAAACCACCAGCCTGAGTACTGCTCACTCACAAACACATCTATCACACACAGCACACACACATGTGTATCATATGCCAGTCTGTGCAGTGGACCTCCAGCTCGGGGCCTGGCTTGCACACAAACACACCCATCACGCATAGTACACACATGCAGCACATGCTAGTCCTGCTTTTTCAGATAATCAAAGAAGCTTGAGTACCACTCACACACAAACACATGTGTCACACACAATGCACACGCATCACATGCCAACCATGTGTCGTGAAATACCAGCCTGAGTACTGCTCAGCTGCAAGCACTCTATCGAAATTCAAAACTCTGTTCAAGACTTTCCTGTTTAGACACATTTCCATAAATCTAGGCGGACTATTTTTGCAAGAGTAGATTATGTGATTGCATATATATATATATATATATAGAGGCACATGAGTTAATTGTGTGTGCTCGTGCATTCAGTTTTGTTCTGCAAAAAGACTTGCACAATAATAGAGAAATCCATTACTGAAATTTAATCTTCTAGAATTCCTGATTCTGTAGAAAGGTAAGAATGTGCTTGATGCTATCTCTCCAGACAAAATCTTTTCATGTTCCACAGTGAGCAAGTGAATGAGACAGTGTGTGTGTGTGTGTGTGTGTGTGTGTGTGTGTGTGTGTGTGTGTGTGTGTGTGTGTGTGTGTGTGTGTGTGTGTGTGTGTGTGTGTGTGTGTGTGCCTACATGTATGCATGTGTGTGGTGGTTCATGCATGTGTGTGTGTTTTTAAGTGTGTGCGTTTGCAACCTATCTGTTTCAAAAACAAAACTGAATGACTTCAGAAGTCAAACTACTGCTATAAAAACAACCCCCCCCCCCCCCCCCCAAAGTCTTGCAACACCATTCAAGTGCCCTAACACCAATCAAGTGTCCTAAACACCAATCATGTGTCCTAAACACTAGTCAGGTGTCCTAAACACCAATCAAGTATCCTAAACACCAATCAAGTATCCTAAACACCAATCAAGTATCCTAAACACCAATCAAGTGTCCTAAACACCAATCAAGTATCCTAAACACCAATCAAGTGCCCTAAACACAAAATCCACAAGGGCTCAACACTACCTCTCAACAACAATTCAAAGTCTTGTTCTAATACTAAAACTGCCGTGTTCAGTCACCATGCATAGAACACGTACAGCACATTAGAACATATACTGCACAATAGAACATGTACAACACACCAGAAGTAGAATATGTACAACACAATAAAACATGTACATTAAAACATGTACAGTACAGAACATGTACAGCACAATCTCCAAAAAGCAGCAGATGGCTCTCACTGAGCCCTATAATACAAAAAAATCTTCGACTTTGCAAGCAACCAAGCCAAGCAAGCAAAACTGAGGGTCTTACAAATGGCGGAGAAAAAAGTCATAATACATTATTGAACTGTTACTCCTCTTAATAACTGGTGGGTAGCTTTACCAGTTTATGGGTGACTGGACAGGTGGACAGATAGATGGATAAATGGATGTATGTGAAGGTAAACGGGTGGGTTGGCCAAAAATGGGTGGGTGGTCGGAGAGACAGGTAGACGTTTAAAATCAAAATATTTTGTGTTCAAGCGTAGTTAGCTAGTAATTGGATTTTAGCATCCTGTCCCTCAAATGTTCAGGGCAAAGGACAATAATTAAGCTTGGAAAGCAGGTGCAACTTTTTTTTAAAGTTAAACAACATCACAAAAAGAGAAAGAAAAGAAAAAAGAAAAAAGAAAAAAAAAAAAAGAAGAAGCAAATGTTTGAACAAGGAAAGCAATAACATCAAAGCACAGTAAACTGTTATGACGAATGACATTTCACTCATTCTTGCCACTGAAGCCAGCTATACCTGATGTGTTTGTCACTCATGTGTATCAAAGCAGCGATCAGTCATACACTGCATGAAAGCACGTGTCAGTTGTTTGTATGAAAGCAGCCATGGGTATGCAGATAGTTGTCCATTATGTGTATGAACGCAGGTTTTCTTCCCCTTCGTACGTATCAAAAGCAGTTGTCAGTTATGGCTAACAAAAGCATTTTTCAGTTCTTTGTATGGAAGAAGTTGTCAGTCATGTGTGTGGCAGCACCTACCAGTTCTGTGTATGAAAACATTTGTCAGTTATGTGTCTGAAAGCACTTGTCATGCATGTGAAAACAGTTGCACTCATGTGTCTGAAAGCAACTGTCATGCATGTGAAAACAGGTGTCAGTTACGTGTCTGAAAGCAGGTGTCCGTCATGTGTCTGAGAGCACTTGTCATGCATGTGAAAGCAGTTGTTAGTCATGGACATGACAGCAGGCTACAGAAAGAAGTGAATGGGGCCAGCTTTGTTATCATAAAATTAAAATGTAATGGTTAGATAGAAATTTAATGCAATATGAAGTACCATTTGATCAACAACAACAAAACTCACAAAAAAAGCATAAAAGCAAAACAATGCAGAATGCACTTGAAGAAAAACAAAACAAAAATCAAACAACCAAAAACCCAAACAATAATTCACAATACACAGAGACAAACAAACAAAGGTGTGAATCAAAAACTGATTTCATGAGCAACTAAACTGTCTACATTACTGGGACAGCAACATGCACTAAGCAGGTGTCATGCAACGTTGATAGGTTTTAGATTTTAAAATTCTGCCACAAAAATAGCAATGTAGGTTCTAGACTAGGGAACCATGTGCCAAAAATAGCAATGGTATACTAGACAGTGGAATCATGCAGTAGAAATAGCAGTAGCAGGCTCTAGATTATGGAATCATGTGGCAAAAATATCAGTGATGGGATCTAAGCTTTGGAATCATGCAGGAACAGCAGACTCTAGACTACAAAATCAAGCACTAAAAATTGCAAAAGACTGGCTCTAGACTACAGAATCATGTGGCAAAAACAGCCATCAAATTTCTCGTGCATATATATACCAGATTCGCTAGTCGGCCAGTCATTGACACGTATGTGACGAGTGAAGGTGATGACTCTTTGTGACTCCTTTGTACTCGACGGTGACGTCACTATGGAAACAAGGCAGGACATGCAAGGGTGCACGTGAACTGTGAGTGTGTGAACTATACTACATCTCTCCATGCACTGCTCAGTATTAGGTACACATGCACCCTGATAGTACAACTACAGTACATCTGGAAGTGTCTGTCCTTCTTAATATTGTGCGTGAACAGGGAAGGACTATAAAAATGTTTCGGTGATGAAAATTAAAGAGAATGAATCTGGTGGATTGGGACCAGCATGCACAGACTCTGCAAAAAGTCTGAGTAATCTAGGTCAGTCTAGATGTGCTATATACCCCGCCACCACCCCCACCCCCCCCCCCCCACCCCCACCCCCCACCCCCACCCCGCACCCCCCAACACAGTAATTAACTCCCTTTCGATTTCTTAAGATCATTTGTGTAAAAAACATATTTTTTATTCAGTTTGAGCTTGCTGACGTTTTCCCTCTCATTGTGCTAAAAAAAAAGTATTTTTAATTTTTATGCATTGTCATCTCCTTCATTTATATAAAAAAAAAGAAGTCATAATGACGCTACACATACTGAAGACGATGGTGACCTTCTCTGCATAAAAAGGAGCTTCTTGCGTGTCTAACAAGAGGAGTAAATGGATGAAGACGGTGGCAGAGCACACTGTTAAACAACAGGTGATACATCATTACTCAGGACACTTCTTGACAATCTGAAATGATTTAAGAGATCTGTGAAGCTTTGCACATAGTCACTGGGTCACAACCCAGACTGCAGCACTGGTGTGAACACACTTGTCAGCAGGTAGCTGTACACAGTCACCAGTGTGAACACACCTGTCATCATGTAGCTGTACAGTCACCGGTGTCAACACACTCGTCATCATGGGAATTTTTTGTTTGTTTTCGTTTTTTTGAACCTCAGTTCACATTTTTACTTTACTTTTTTCTTTCTTTTTTGTTGTAGTTCATGGGTCTTCTTCATTGGTTCTTTCACTTTTTTTGGTGTTTGTTTTCAGTCAAACTCTTACAAATGCACAGTTCCACACAAAAGTATATATGTATGTAAAATATATAGCTCAAAGTTGCTGTGAATCATTAATGGACATTGGTATTGAAGTTTAGCTGTCATTTTGGGAGTTATCCCCTGTCATCTGGTCACAATCCAGACTGCAACACTGGTGTGAACACACTTGTCATCATGTAGCTGTACAGTCACTGGTGTGAACACACTTGTCATCATGTAGCTGTACAGTCATTGGCATGAACACACTTGTCATCATGTAGCTGTACAGTCACTGGTGTCAACACACTTGTCATCATGTAGCTGTACAGTCACTGGTGTCAACACACTTGTCATCATGTAGCTGTAGTCACTGGTGTCAACACACTTGTCATCATGTAGCTGTAGTCACTGGTGTCAACACACTTGTCATCATGTAGCTGTAGTCACTGGTGTCAACACACTTGTCATCACGGGAGTTGTCCACAGTCCTTAGGTCACAATCGAGCCTGCTACACTGGTGTCAACACACTTGTCATCACGGGAGTTGTCCACAGTCTTTAGGTCACAACCGAGCCTGCTACACCGGTGTCAACACACTTGTCATCACGGGAGTTGTCCAGTCTTTGGGTCACAACCAAGACTGCTACACTGGTGTCAACACACTTGTCATCATGGGAGTTGTCCAGTCTTTGGGTCACAACCAAGACTGCTACACTGGTGTCAACACACTTGTCATCATGGGAATTGTCCAGTCTTTGGGTCACAACCGAGCCTGCTACACTGGTGTCAACACACTTGTCATCACGGGAGTTGTCCACAGTCCTTAGGTCACAACCAAGACTGCTACACTAGTGTCAACACACTTAATTGTCATCATGGGAGTTGTACAGTCACTGGGTAGCTGTATATAGTCACCTGTGTCATTTTTGTTTAAAACCAGTGAGAAAAGAACACTTCCCTTTTTTTCTTATAACAAAGGGGTTGTGTGTTTTATTGTTGATCGTCTGGTTGAGATTCAACTGTTCCTCACTAAAGTCACTTATACACAGCACTGCAACCCCCTCCACCTCCCCCCCCCACCCCCACCCCTTTCCTTCCCCCCAAATTCTCTCCTCCCACTCCAACCTACCGGCTGATCTGTCGTCTTGCTGCGCTGTGGACCCACTGATCCCAGAATCCTTGTCTCCTGCCACACTTCCTGCACGCAGCTCCGACTTGCCCACTGGATGTTCTGTCAGCGCAATCAGCTGCAGTGTCAGCTTCTCTCCCAGTGAGACATCACGGATCCGCAGACTGCTGACGTCCGGGGGGATGATGGAGCCGTAGAGTTTGCCGTTCTTCAGCATCTGGTAACCCTGCAAAGACACGGACACCGGATCAAAATTACACATAATACAGGCATATAATCGACTTAATCCTCTACTTTACTCTGTCTCCTCACCTAGAATTTAACCCCTTCACTGTCCCAGGGTGTAAAATTTCTATGCTGAAAAGTGAACACATACACGCCTGCAAACAGTATATCTGATGGTCCTATAACACATCTACTTTCAACACTGTGCATTTTGGTAGAAATCCTTCGATGTGCTCATGTCAAAGGGACAAAAAAGCCTTAATGGTTTCAGATTTGGCACTTTTATTTCCGAATGCCGGCATGGCAAGCATGGCGGTGAAAGGGTTAAAGGTCTGCACTGTTCTGATGTGAATTCAACATTAATCAAAGAGACGAAGACAATGAAATCAGAACTGGAACTTCCCTCCTGTCTCAACTTTAACCCTCTCCTCCAAACATCTCTAAAACATCTCTGACATCCCCATAAGCTCCTCCCCAACACACACACACACACACATGCATACATGCTTGCGTGTGTGCACGCACACACACACACACATACATACACTCACGCGCACACACACACACGCATACACTCACGCGCGCACACACACACACACACATGTAACACACACCTACATAACTTGAACACACACATACACCCATTCACTTGAACACACCTACACACCAATCCATTCAAGCACACACACACATCATCCAGTTCAACACACATATACACCAATCCACTTGAACCCCCCCCCCCCCCCCCCACCTACATACACTCAAACACCCACTTACATACACACACTCATCCAGTTTAACACATACATACACCAGTCCCCTCAAACACACCCACTCACACACGCACAAACCACTTACAGAGATGTGTGCATCGCCGGACTGTTGCGGGGTCTGCCAGGTGACGTCAATGCCGTCAGGATGCAGACCCTCCAGACGCAGCTTGGGGGACTTGGGGGCAGCGGGAGCCATGACCGGCACAACGTTGGACATGAAGCTCTCACTCAGGCAGTGCACGTGCTGAGAGTCCGGGTCAGAGCTGCGCTCACCAGCAATGGCCTGGAGAGGTGAACACAGAACATCAGGTCACACATTATGGCATGAAGCTCTCACTCAGGCAGTACATGTGCTGAGTCAAGGTCAGACAGAGCTGCTTTACCAGCAATGGCCTGGAGAGGTGAATACAGAATGTCAGGTCACATTCTTTCCCCCCTTCATCCTTCAAGATTTGAACTGCATATTTTGCTCAGTTGCTTACCCTGGGCACCCTAACAAACTCACACAGCTTCATCTCTGGAGATTCAAACTGGAAATTTTGATAAGGCGGTTACCCTGTGGGCACCCTAACAAAACCTGACATTCAGATGAGGACATTTTTGTTTTCTGATTTTGATTTTTTTTTTATATACTTTTATTTTTGAGTGAACAAAACAAAACAAAAATCAAAAACCTGCTGGATACACAAGAACAATGTATTGCCAAACTGGGAAAAATAGAAAGTGAGCTGAAATGCTCATTTGGTGTTTATTATTGGTTTTTAAAGTTATACACCAGGATCGTTTGAGAGACACACAGACAGACACGATGTGTTCAAGTGTGTGGTACTATGATTTTCTCGACACAAAACTCTGTGGAAGCACGGATGAACTGGAGAAGACAGCCGCATCCCTCTGGCAGACTGGACTTTCAGTGCAGCAGTGATCAAAATGATGAAGAAGCAACACATGTAAAGGTGTGTCAATAAAAGACAATGACATGCCGCTTCTCACCTTGACAGAGACGTCGTAGCTCTGCTCAGGAGCCAAGTCGGTCAGGAAGAATTGGTAGCCTTGCTGGTCGCCCATACGACTGGCCTTGACCTCCCCATGCCACTGCCCATCCACAAAGATGGAGTAGGCGGAGATGGTCTCTTCGGAGGTGTCCGGGTGGCCGCGCGGCTTGTCCCATGCCAGGAGCACGCAGCCCCGCTTGTAGGAGGGTTGCTGGGATATGGTGGGGGCAGGCGGGCGCCGAGGGCAGGTTATGTGGATTGTTTTCGATGGATTGCTCTCCTGAGCTGCACGGGCCATCACAGCCACCACGTTGATGCTGATTGTCTTGCCTATGCACCCATACCAAAGATGGAAAGAAGTTTTTAAAGGATGCGATAAAAGCAAAAAGAGACACAGAAGTAGATAAATATACAGCACAGCGATCACGCCCACCAAGTTCACGCTGATCCCTTTGCGTGTGTGCACAAACCAGAGACAGCTGGACTAATATTAAAAAAGATTTTTAAAAAGATGGCTGGGATTAAGTCAGTGGACTGAAAATACAGCAGCACCATCACAGTCATCAAGTTAATGCAGTTTTGCCTTTGCTCACAGATAAAGGTGGATGGGACAAAGTCTGTGGACTGAAAATACAGCAGCAGCATCAAGTTAGTGCTGGCTGATTTGCCTTTGCTCACAGATAAAGATGGATGGGACAAAGTCTGTGGACTGAAAATACAGCAGCAGCATCAAGTTAGTGCTGGCTGATTTGCCTTTGCTCACAAATAAAGGTGGATGGGACAAAGTCTGTGGACTGAAAATACAGCAGCACCATCACAGTCATCAAGTCTGTGCTGACTGTTTTGTCTTTGATAACAAATAAAAATGGATGGGACAAAGTCTGTGGACCAAACATTCAACAGAGCCATCACAGCCATCAAGCTAATGAACACTAGTTTGCCTCTGCATGAAAACAAAAGATACAAGGAATAAAAAGTGGCAGCCTATACACAATGCACCACTGCTTCGTACTGGTGTTAAAGGAACTGGATGAACTAAATTTAACAGGCTAAAACTGAGGTAACATATCAGGGGCACCAGGACAGTGGTGTTAAGAGACAGAAGGAGAGGAGCAGAGTCTCAAGGGAGCGATGCGTACCTGGCACCAAGTTGTTGATCACCATCTGCTCGATGTCCGGGTTACGCAGACCTCCCAGTGGCTTGCCGTCCACCAGAATCTGGTACCCACTCAGACGTGCATTTTCATGCATGGCTGGAGCTTCCCAGGCTAGGCATGTCTGTTGGACAAGACCAGACCACCATCATTCATACAGTTAGGTATGTCTGTTGGACAAGACCAGACCACCATCATTCATACAGTTAGGTATGTCTGTTGGACAAGACCAGATCACCATCATTCATACAGTTAGGTAGTTGTTGGACAAACCAGACCACATCATTCATACATTTAGTATGTCTGTTGGACAAGACCAGACCACCATCATTCATCAGTTAGTATGTCTGTTGGACAAGACAGACCACCATCATTCATACAGTAGGATGTCTGTGGACAGACCAGACCACCATCATTATACAGTTAGGTATGTCTGTTGGACAAGACCAGACCATCATCATCATCATTAGTATGTCTGTTGGACAAGCCCAGACCAACTCATACAGCATAGGCATGTCTGTTGGACAAGACCAGACCATCATCATACAGCTATAGGCATGTCTGTTGGACAAGACCAGACCAACATCATACAGCTATAGGTATGTCTTTGGACAAGACCAACAACATCATACAGCTATAGGCATGTCTGTAGGACAAGACCAGACCAACATCATACAGCTATAGGCATGTCTGTTGGACAAGACCAACCATCATCATACAGCTATAGGCATGTCTGTTGGACAAGACCAGACCACCATCATACAGCTATAGGCATGTCTGTTGGACAAGACCAGACCACCATCATACAGCTATAGGCATGTCTGTTGGACAAGACCAAACCACCATCATACAGTTAGGCATGTCTGTTGACAAGACCAGACCACCATCATACAGCTATAGGCATGTCTGTTGGACAAGACCAAACCACCATCATACAGCTGGACAAGACCAGACCACCATCATACAGCTATAGGCATGTCTGTTGGACAAGACCAGACCGTCATCACACAGCTATGCACAGCTGAGCAAACAACCACAACCAGTCATTACTCTACGTAATCAGGACTCCCTGTGTTTGCTGAACCCAAGATTTCTTCTCTGACTGCACAATGTCCAACAGGTATCTATCCCAAATACACCATTTTTGTTCTTCTCCACAACTACCTCTAAAGATTGATTGATGACTGCTTATATAGCGCTATTCTCTGCTCTCTTGAGCAGACTCACTGCACTTGCATGTGATTCTAGATGAGTGATTAGCTTTTTATTGTGCGTTTAATTTGTTTTTTAATATCCACCAAAGTGGTGTACTTAAGCGCTGGCATGGCTGGTGCCACATGAAACTGCTGCCATCTCAGTGCAAGTTCTGTGTACACCATACAACCACGCTCCGTGTCACTTCATGCAAAGCCACAGACGTAGCTGGAACCTGCCGCCTGCACTTTTATACTACAGCAATATGGGGGTGGAATGGATACCGAAATAAGAGTCAGCAGAGAAAGTTGACCCAGGAGAAGAAAATTCTCCCGCGGCTCCGGCAGGGATTCGAACCCGCAACTGAGCTATCCCCACCCCCCTAGATCCTAGTACAACAGCAACAACGACCAGCAGCAACTAACCTGGTAGAGATCCACCCGCACCACTCTCAGTCTGGGGGCTTTAGGCGGGCCCAGCGTTGTGTAGTACAGCACGGAGGAGGTGGTCTGGATCTCACACGGCTTGTTGCCGCGCATGGTCGAGTAGTTGCAAATCACGTAAATCCTGAAACACAACACGGCAAAACTGGTCACCTTGGAATTCTTGATGCGGGGGGGGGGGGGGGGGGGGGGGGGGGGGGGGGGCAATGCCTGAGTCTGAGGCAAAATAGAAATGAAATGTCAGAAAAGCTACAGCTGTCGCTGCTAGTCAAGCGGTGACAAAACTTCTGAAGGGCTAGAAAATGAGTCCTCCGTGCACTCGGTACGGTCTGTCGCAACCCGTGAGCTACCCTTTTCAAGAACCTTTTTCATGATTTTTTAATTTTTTATATAGCCCATGCATCTGTTTTTTAAAGATCAGAGTGACCTCTCTGATCAAACCCCGTCCCCTTGCCCCCTTGTGCATGACAAGGAGACTACATCAAAGACCATTCTTGCATCCACAGGAGAAATGTGCCTGCACAAAGCAAGGGCACTACAGCAAGGACCAGGAAGAGAGGGAGGACTGACCGGTAGGTGAGGCGCAAGGCAAGGTCACTACACCAAGGACCAGGAAGAGAGGGAGGACTGACCGTAGGTGAGGCGCAAGGCAAGGACACTACACCAAGGACCAGGAAGAGAGGGAGGACTGACCTGTAGGTGAGGCGCAAGGCAAGGACACTACACCAAGGACCAGGAAGAGAGGGAGGACTGACCTGTAGGTGAGGCGCAAGGCAAGGACACTACACCAAGGACCAGGAAGAGAGGGAGGACTGACCTGTAGGTGAGGCACAAAGCAAGGACGCTACAGCAAGGACCAGGAAGAGAGGGAGGACTGACCGGTAGGTGAGGCGCAAGGCAAGGTCACTACACCAAGGACCAGGAAGAGAGGGAGGACTGACCTGTAGGTGAGGCGCAAGGCAAGGACACTACACCAAGGACCAGGAAGAGAGGGAGGACTGACCTGTAGGTGAGGCGCAAGGCAAGGTCACTACACCAAGGACCAGGAAGAGAGGGAGGACTGACCTGTAGGTGAGGCGCAAGGCAAGGACCTACACAAGGACCAGGAAGAGAGAGAGGACTGACCTGTAGGTGAGGCGCAAGGCAAGGACACTACACCAAGGACCAGGAAGAGGGGAGGACTGACCTGTAGGTGAGGCGCAAGGCAAGGCACTACACCAAGGACCAGGAAGAGATAAGGACTGACCTGTAGGTGAGCAAAGCAAGGACACTACACCAAGGACCAGGAAGAGAGGAAAGGACTGACCTGTAGGTGAGGCAAAGGACATTACAGCAAGGACCAGGAGAGAGAATAAAGGGCTGACCTGTAGGTGAGGCAAGGACATTAACCAAGGACCAGGGAGAGAGGATAAGGGCTGACCTGTAGGTGAGGCAAGGACATTACACCAAGGACCAGGGAGAGAGAGATTAAGGGCTGACCTGTAGGTGAGGCAAGGCATTACACCAAGGACCAGGGAGAGAGGATTAAGGGCTGACCTGTAGGTGAGGCATGGACATTACACCAAGGACCAGGGAGAGAGGATTAAGGGCTGACCTGTTGGTGAGGCAAGGACATTACATCAAGGACCAGGGAGAGAGGATCAAGGACTGGCCTGTAGGTGAGACTGGACTGACCTGTAGGTGAGGCAAGGACGTTACACCAAGGACCAGGGAGAGAGGATGTAGGACTGACCTGTAGGTGAGACCGGGCTGCAGTCCCTTGATGACACACTGCTGCTTGTCCTGGATGTTCCAGCAGTGCTGCACGCCGCGCACCTGCTTCCCCTTCTCCACCAGGTTGCACTCATAGCTGCACACAGGCCACCAGCAGCTCACCAACGATGCGTTACACATGGGGGTAAAGCTGACACTGATCACAACTCACAACATTCATACAATGAATGGGGGTCTGGGTGTAACAGGCTAGTGACGTTATCCAGCAAGCTACACTAGGCCCACCCCTGTGTCAGCTGAGTCCAGGCTGGGATGCTCCGGTCTGTAGGATCAGTAGAGTAAGGGGTCAGGGTCAGGGTCAGGTATGGGAGTAAAACTGGGTGACAGTGGGCCACGGGAGTAAGCTAGCTTTTAGTAGGAAGATAGTCAATTTTGTGAGGATGACTTTGTAGAGATGCAATTTTGATGTGATACGTGCAGCTTTAATGTTTGTTGGATTTTTCAGGTATTTATTTATCACTGACTTTTTATCACGTTAGTTGTTGTTGCTGTAATTTGCTTTATGATTGGCATGAATGTGTGATGCGTGCACTTGGCGCCACAAAACAGTCCCAGTGGAATTACACTGTCACTTGGCAATAAAGTTGTCTTGTATTCTATAAACTTCTATAAACACATTTTCCTTTGAAAAGTTCCCCACTGCCCACTCAAATATACATTACAATTAGTGAATTACTAGTGTTCTCTCATCCTTCCCCCCCCCCCCCCCCCCCCCTTGCCTAGCTCTCACCTGCCCCCTCTGCCCCAACCCCGCTCTCTATCCGTATGCTGCCTTCCACAGTCAACGACCCATATACAGACATTTGACCTATTATCTGAAAAAATCAACAGCTAGATCCTTGTAGTATTCAGGGTACATAAACAGATTAGCTGAAAGCTTGACAGAACAAGTCAGTCTTCAGCTTAGGTCTACAACAGGCACGTGAGGAAGCACTTCTCAGATCAGCAGGCAGCGAGTTCTACAACAGGCACGTGAGGAAGCACTTCTCGGATCAGCAGGCAGCGAGTTCTAGCCACAAAATATCAAGAATAACAGCACATCTAGCAATGTCTTGAATGTCAAGCAAGCAGTATCCACCACTGCCACCATCACCACCACTGTTCACCACCACTCATCACCATCAGCACCACTCACCACTGTTCACCACCATCAGCACCACTCACCACTGTTCACCACCACTCACCACTGTTCACCACCATTGATCACTGTTCACCACCATCACCACCACTCACCACTGTTCACCATCACTCGCCACTGTTCACCACCACTCACCACTGTTCACCACCACTCACCACTGTTCACCACCACTGATCACTGTTCACCACCATCACCACTGTTCACCATCATCACCACCACTCACCACTGTTCACCACCATCACCACCACTCACCACTGTTCACCACCATTCATCACTGTTCACCACCATCACCACCACTGATCACTGTTCACCACCACTCACCACTGTTCACCACCATCACCACCACTGTTCACCACCACTCACCATCGTTCACCACCATGGCTCACTCACCTGATGTCACTGTTGATTTCACTGGAGAACTTGGTGCCAACAACGTTGACAACAAACAGCAGAAGCTTGTACTGCGGGTCTGGTTCCCTTGGCAGCTCCCACGCCACGCGCACAGAATGCTTTCCCTTGGTGGTCGCCATGATGGAGGGCGCTGGCAGCAGTCCGTCCCCATCGCCAGTCACCAACTGCAACAAGTGTGAAATAAGAATGGAGTAGGAGTCCAGGGCTGCAACACAACATTCAGCGGAAGTAGATTGTAAGCAACATGAGCTGCTGCTTCACCAACAGACTTTTATTTTGTTTTTAGTTTTTGGGGTGGTTGGGGGGGGGGGGTACTGTCATCAGGACTCAGCGAAAACATTCCCCTACTCTTCCTTCTCACTGTTGTCATCACTAGCAACATGCTCCTCTTCGTCAGTAGCAGTCTCCTCCTCTTCCTTCTCCTCCCTGTGTCGTTGTCATCACATCACCAAATGCAGCAAAACTGCTCTTCTACTTTCCCCTCTCACCATAACCATCACATCATCATCATCAAAACAGGCTCCTTGTCTGGATCATCTTGACATTACCATCAGCAACAGCAGCCTCTCCTTGTCATCATCACCATCACATCCTAATCAGGACCACCATCATCCTCTTCCTGAGCATCATCATCACCATCACCATTGTTATCATCTCTGTATCACAATCAGCAGTACCATACTCCTCTTCCTAATCACAAATGTCATCATCATCATCATCATCATCATCACCACTATTGCCATCATCCATGCATCATAATCAGCAGTACCATACTCCTCTTCCTAATTATCATCATCATCATTGCCATCACCATTGCCATCATCACTGTATCATAATAAGCAGTGCCATACTCCTCTTTCTGAGCAGCAGCGGCATCATTACCATCACCGCCACCATTATCATCACCACTGTATCATAATCAGCAGTGCCATACTCCTCTTTCTAAGCATCATCATCATCCTTACCATCACCATTGTCATCAATATCATCACTGCATCACAGTCAGCAGTGCCATACTCCTCTTCCTAATCATTACCATCATCATGAACATCACCATCGCCATTGTTATCCTCCACACATCACAACCAGAAGCACCTAACTCCTCTTTCCTACCCATCACCACCATCATCATCATCATCGCCACCTCCAATGCATCATCATCACTGCCATCATCATCATTGTCATCTCCAATGGAGATTTGGATTCTAACTGTTGAGATAAAGTGAGCAAAGTCATGCCCCTCACTGACCTCTCCCTCCTTGACCGGGATCATGGACTTCGACTCCGTGGACACCGCCAGCTTCGTCTTCTCCATGATGTCCCCGGAGTCCTTCACCTGACGCTCGTCCATGTCCAGGGCCACCGTCTTCTGCACCTCGATCATCGCCATCGATTTGCACTGTCGTCCCTTGCGGGCTTTGCCGCCACGACCCATCACCGCCATGTGCTCCACGTCCTCTTTGTCCTGCAGTAACATTTATGGAGCGTCATTGTTGACCAGTCAGCCCTGGACTCAGTCTCTGGGGCCATTTACAACACGGCACCATGTCAGGCTCACAATCGCATAGTTAGCCTTTTTTTTGTACAGCCAGAAATCAGATTCCTGAATACCAGTTTTGATGGAAGTTCACAAATCTGATATTAAACAACTGCCCCAGAAAGATTTTCTGTGTGTGAATGTGTGTGTTTGTTTGTTTGTTTGGTTGTGTGTGTGTGGGGGGGGGGGGGGGGGGGGGGTGTTTGCGCGCATGCACGCGCATACATGCGTGTGTGTGTGTCTATGTGTATGCGCGTGCATGTACACACTTAGACTAGTCTCTGTGGATGAGATTTGGCACTATACACTTTTATCATTATTATTAAAGGACACAAAAAAGGGATTTTTACATTTCCATTTTCTCAAGAATGATCCCTGCCACACCTCAATGCAAGGAATTTGGTCTGCTGACAGAAAACCCTGATGGCTGCACGGTGCTGCCAAGCCTTTTAGCACTTTTGAGACGGTGCCACAAACAACAAGTTTGGGACAATGTTGCAAAGCTGTTAGCACTTTCACGACAGTGCCACAAAGCAGTTAGCTCTGTTGTGACAGGGCTGCTACCAAACAGCACTTTTAGGATGGTGCTGCAAAACTCTGGCACTTTTAGGAAGGTGCCACGCCAAAAAGAGCCAGCCATTTTGGGACAGTGCCGTCAAGCAATTAGCACTTTTGTGACAGAGTCACCAGAGCTATTTCTTTTGGGACGGTGCTAACAAACAGTCGAAACTTTCAGGACAGTGTGAACAAGCAATTAGTGTTTGAGAGTGCCACCAACCAGTTAGAACCTTTGGAACAGTGCCAACAAGCAAGTACTTTTGGGGACTGTGTCATCAACCAGTTAGCGCTTTTGAGACAGTGCTACCAAACGGCACTTTTGGGACAATGTTGCAAAACGGTCATCAAATCTGGAACAGTCACAAAACGGCACCACTGAAGCAATGCTGCCAAGCCTCACTGCCTCTCTACCTGTTTTCTGTATACACCAGTTCTAACCCCCAAATAACGTCTCAAACCTCACCTGATAGTGACCCTTGTCTCCAACTGCTCGTCCCCTCAAGGTCTCCTTCGTGTCAGTGGCCTGGTTTTTGGACGCATCCAGAATGATAACATGGCCGCCTGGAGGTTGCTCTGCATCAGACTCGTAGTCCGACTCCGATTCTGTTTCGCTCTCCGAGGTAGTGGTGTCATCGTCCACAAGGCCACCAATGCGTGGAGTGGAGGTGTCAGGACCTTGTTTTCGCCCGTCTGTGACAAATATTCGCTGTTTAGAGCCTGCAATGGTCACAAGTCCACACACTGAGTACACTTCAAACGACCTGCCAAGCATGAGTTTAATTAGTGCAAGTTGTCTGTCTGTCTGTGTATTTGTCCTGTATCTCCCTGGATCTGTGACTGGTAGGACTGCAGTCACAGTAATGGTTAGGTTGACCGAGTGACAGGTTGCTGGCTTGCTTGCTTGCTTTGTTGATGCTTGGCAAAGGTGTGCTGACATGTACAGCGGAACCTCTTTTAAAACCATCCTAAAAAATCCAAATCCAACAAAAGTTGTCTTAAAAGATGGGTAGACTTTGGCTGACACATAATTATCATCCATTAATCAGGGATGAGAGACAGGGAGAGACAGCAGATGACGCTGACACATAATTATCATCCATTAATCAGGGATGAGAGACAGGGAGAGACAGCAGATGACGCGGAACATAATTTTAAAATTCATCCTAAAAAATCCAAATCCAACAAAAGTTGTCTTAAAAGATGGGTAGACAGTTGGCTGACACATAATTATCATCCATTAATCAGGGATGAGAGACAGGGAGAGACAGCAGATGACGCTGACACATAATTATCATCCATTACATTCATCAGGGATGAGAGACAGGGAGAGACAGCAGATGATGCTGACACATAATTATCATCCATTACATTCATTCACAACAGAAAGTTTATGATCCACTTCAGAACATCAATCAAAATCTAACAAAATCCTTACTGTGCAGTGAATCAAGATATATTACATGCAAAAAAGAACAACAGGGATTGTGAGCAATCAGGGGCCCCATTTTATGCTTCACCATTGATAGTGATGGTGACAGTACAGAAGACTTTTTTTTTTTAACAACAATGACAGTCCAGAAGACTTTTTATTTAACAACAGTGTCAGTCCAGAAGACTTTTTATTTAACAACAGTGTCAGTCCAGAAGACTTTTTGTTTAACAACAGTGTCAGTCCAGAAGACTTTTTGTTTAACAACAGTGTCAGTCCAGAAGACTTTTTTTTAACAACAATGACAGTCCAGAAGACTTTTAGTTTTTTTAACAACAGTGTCAGTCTAGAAGACTTTTTCTAACAACAGTGTCAGTCCAGAAGACTTTTTTTTAACAACAGTGACAGTCCAGAAGACTTTTTTCTAACAGGTTACCTGGCAATGCATTCTGTGAATGGTGACAAAGACAAATATTGCAACTGCTAAAAAAAAAAAAAAATGGTGACTTTCCAACAAAACTTATTGTTCGCAATGGTGACATCCCACAAACATCTTTTTGAATCTCACTGGTGACATTGGTGGCAGCAAGCCTGCTTGGTGATGACACTGTGAAACTGTGAGATGTGTCATGTCCGGTGACTTTGTGATGGTAGCTGCATCCCTCAGTACTACTGTCATGCTTAGCGGTGACATGTGATACCTTCTGACATCACAGCGTGCAAAATCCTGTTGGGAGTAACTATCCTGCTTTGTGATGGCAACTGAGGCATTTTTAAGCCTGGTGACATTACAGCATGCAGTATCCTACTGGGGACAACTGTCCTGCTTTGTGATGACATGGTGAGACTCTTGTCATGCTTGGTGACATCACAGCAGTATCCTACTGGGGACAACTGTCCTGCTTTGTGATGACATGGTGAGACTCTTGTCATGCTTGGTGACATCACAGCAGTATCCTACTGGGGACAACTGTCCTGCTTTGTGATGACATGGTGAGACCTTGTCATGCTTGGTGACATCACAGCAGTATCCTATTGGGGACAACTGTCCTGCTTTGTGATGACATGGATCTGAGACACTTGTCATGCTTGGTGACATTACAGCAGTATCCTACTGGGGACAACTGTCCTGCTTTGTGATGACATGGTGAGACTCTTGTCATGCTTGGTGACATCACAGCAGTATCCTACTGGGGACAACTGTCCTGCTTTGTGATGACATGGTGAGACTCTTGTCATGCTTGGTGACATCACAGCAGTATCCTACTGTCCCGCTTTGTGATGACAATGTGATACTGTGTGAGACACTGGTCATGCTAGGTAACATTACAGCAGTATCTTATTGGGGACAACTGTCCTGCTTTGTGATGACATGTGATACTGTGTGAACCTGGTCATGCTTGGTGACATCACAGCAGTATCCTACTGGGGACAACTGTCCTGCTTTGTGATGACGTGGTGAGACACGTGCCATGCTTGGTGACATCACAGCAGTATCCTACTGTCCCGCTTTGTGATGACAATGTGATACTGTGTGAGACACTGATCATGCTAGGTGACATTTACAGCAGTATCTTATTGGGGACAACTGTCCCACTTTGTGACGACACTGTGATACTGTGTGAGACACCGGTCATGCTTGGTGACATTTACAGCAGTATCTTATTGGGGACAACTGTCCCGCTTTGTGACGACACTGTGATACCGTGAAACACCGGTCATGCTTGGTGACATCAAAAGCAGCATTCCATCACGAACACTCATCATGCCGGGTGACTTCCTTGCGGTGCGTATGTAACAGCCGTCCGCCGTACCTGTGTGAGGATGCAACTGCCTCCTGCTCTCTGCAGAGTTCCCAACAGGCACTGCGCGACCCTCTGACCCCACAGCTCTGTCCTCTCCGTGTGACTCCGGACACAAAGCTGTGGCATGGCGATGCTCCGAGGGTGGCTGGTGCCCGGAGTGGAGATCGTCTCTGTCCCCAACGGGGCTGTCCATCAGGTCTTCGCGGATGAAGGGAATGTGGTTGACGGTGTCCAGAAATCGGGACAGCATCCCCCCGCTTTCCATCGGCAAAGGCGGAGGGGTGGAGTCGCGTTCCTGTCCGTATGCTGCCACGTCCCCGTACGGCTCGTGCAGCACATACTGTGCGTCATGTCTGTATTCGTCGGCTATGATGGTTTCCCCATCACTTATCTGCGTGTCCAGGCTCTCCTCCTCTGCCGCACACTGAGGAGATTTTGAGTTGGCAGCAAAGTGAGCTCCTCCTCTGCCTCCTGGCTGCCTCGCCTCGCCTTCTGCAGGCCCCAGGTAGAACTGGACGGACTTGCGGGGGGACTGGTGGTCATCAAGCCGCTCGGCATAGCGCGGCGATATGTACAGGTGCTCAACGCTGTCCTTGTCGCTGGCTGTGTCACTGTCCAGTCCTTCTCTGTAGATCTCGTGTCGGTCACGCTGAGACACCTCCTGCTGCCTGCCTGGTCTCCTCGGACCTCGCTGTCCAGGGTCCTCACACTGCTGTCGGCGATACGCTTCATATATATCCATGCTGTCCCGTCGCTGCTGGGCCCTCCTGTACCCATCATGTCTCACAGGCCGGCCTCTGTCACGGCTGCGATCTCTGCGATGCGGCCTCTCCCACCCCTGTTCCTGGAAACTGACGCGTCGGCGCTGGGAGGAGAAGGAGGAGTGGCTGTGGCGGTCGGGGCTGCGGTCGTACTGGTAAGACCCTCGCCTTCCACCGTAGCCTGGGTCTGGGGAGCTGCTGTGGTGGATCATTCCCTCGCTGCAGTCGGATGTGTCATCTCTGTAGCTGTCCTGCCGGTGACTGCTGCTGTACCTGGGCGTAGGACGCGGCGGCAGCCAATCTCCCTGATGAACCTCGTAGTCGTCAAAACTGTCGCTGTGGCCTCGCTGCAGTCGGTGGGTGGGCCTGCGACGAGGCTCGGAATCGTCGTACGTCTCGTCGCTGTGGCTGCGGACGAGGTGCTGAGCGCGCCCCTGGTGGTGGGCGTCTTCCACTCTGAGCCGAGTGCCGTGTCGGGGAACAGGACGCGGAATGGCGTGCATGCTCTCCACGCCAGGCCGCCCCTTCAGCGCCGACTTCAGCCCTCGGTCGCTGTCCCTGCCCCCTGCCTGTCGACTGCTGTTGGCTGGAACTCTGCTCCCTTCACTCATAAAATCCTTCACCGCTTTCCAGTCCACTTTCTCCTCTTTCCCAGCCTGGCCCTTCCGCGTCTCCCTCGCTTTGTGCGCACGCTTCTCTGCCTTCAGGAACTGGCAGACAGTCTGAGCTACTCGACGAAACGAGATGCGTTTCTGTGGAGCGGTGCTTGCCGCCTGGTCACTATCTGCGAGGTCGGAGCGAGACTGCTGCTCATAGTGGTATGCGTCAATGTCGGAGAACGAGCGCAGCGATGGTTTGGAGAGAGGAAGCGGGGCGCAGTCTTCAGGCAGATCTGTCATCCACATGGGTGTTACAAAGACAGCTGATCAGATTTTTGCTTCCTACATTGTCTCCTGTTGCTGCTGATTTGGTGTGGCATGGTGGTGGTGGTGTGTGGTTGTGGTTGTGGTTGGTCTTGCTATGGTGTGGTATGTGGTTTATCTGTGTTGTGCTGGTGTGGTGTGTAGTTGTTTCGTTGCTGTGGTGGTGGCGGTAGCAGTGGTTGGCTTGCATCATTATGGTACAGTGTGTGGCTGTGTCATATTACTTGGACATTTTGTTGTGGTGTGTAGTTGTACTGTTTCTATGGTGTGGTGGTGGACATTTTGTGGTGTGTACTTGTACTGTTTCTATGGTGTGGTGGTGGACATTTTGTTGTGGTGTGTAGTTGTACTGTTTCTATGGTGTGGTGGTGGACATGTTGTGGTGTGTAATTGTACTGTTTCTATGGTGTGGTGGTGGACATTTTGTGGTGTGTACTTGTACTGTTTCTATGGTGTGGTGGTGGACATTTTGTTGTGGTGTGTAGTTGTACTGTTTCTATGGTGTGGTGGTGGACATGTTGTGGTTTGTAGTTGTATTGTTTCTATGGTGTGGTGGTGGACATGTGGTGTGTAGTTGTACTGTTTCTATGGTGTGGTAGTGGACATGTTGTGGTGTGTACTTGTACTGTTCCTATGGTGTGGTGGTGGACATTTTGCGGTGTGTAGTTGTATTGTTTCTATGGTGTGATGGTGGACATGTGGACACAATATTATTGTCACCAATATCAGAATGAGTGTATAAAATCATGACTGCATTACAGATGCTACTTACATATGACTCTCCTTCAAACTGTGGCACACATGTTCAAACTGGGGATTAATTATGACCCATCATGTGTATTACTATTATTTGTTGTTCTAGTTTAAAGAGATGAAAACCTGCACTTACGGTCAAACGGCCCTGAATAATGACATTTACGATAATAAACAAGGTTAGTGATTGGATTTTAACGTCTGGTCAACCACTGATGGTCACCTCAGGATGATCAAACTCTTGTTACGATCAAATGCACATTTCAAACTCTTCTCACACATAAACCTTTCTCAAGTCACATCAACTAAATGAATCCACACACATGCATGCACACACCATATACACACAACACGCATGCACACACACACACGCACACACACTCTCTCTCTCTCTCTCTCTCTCTCTCACACACACGCACACACACATACACACACACACACACTCACACACACACACATGCACGCGCACATCCACCCACACACACACACACACACACACACACACACTCACTCACTCACTCACACACACACACACACACACTCACTCACTCACCACACACACACACACACACACACACACACACACACACACACACACACACACACACACACACACACACACACACACACACACACACACACACACACATGGACATACACACACACACACACACATGGACACACACACACATACACACACGCAGAAGCCCAGTGAAATTTCCAGGCTGAAATAAGAGAGGGTGCTAGACACTGTGTTTACACAGGGCCATTGTAATGATGCCATAAAACTTCTGATTCAAGTCTGGCCCAGACTGCGGGTGCAGATACAGCAGCACAGACATTGTAATGATGCCATAAAACTTCTGATTCAAGCCTGGCCCAGACTGCAGGTGCAAACACAGCAGCACAGACATTGTAATGATGACATAAAACTTCTGATTCAAGCCTGGCCCAGACTGCAGGTGCAAACACAGCAGCACAGACATTGTAATGATGACATAAAACTTCTGATTCAAGCCTGGCCCAGACTGCAGGTGCAAACACAGCAGCACAGACATTGTAATGATGACATAAAACTTCTGATTCAAGCCTGGCCCAGACTGCAGGTGCAATACAGCAGCACAGACATTGTAATGATGACATAAAACTTCTGATTCAAGTCTGGCCCAGACTGCAGGTGCAAACACAGCAGCACAGACATTGTAATGATGACATAAAACTTCTGATTCAAGCCTGTCCCAGACTGCAGGTGCAGATACAGCAGCACAGACATTGTAATGATGACATAAAACTTATGATTCAAGTCTGGCCCAGACTGCAGGTGCAATCACAGCAGCACAGACATTGTAATGATGACATAAAACTTCTGATTCAAGCCTGGCCCAGACTGCAGGTGCAGATACAGCAGCACAGACATCGTAATGATGACATAAAACTTATGATTCAAGTCTGGCCCAGACTGCAGGTGCAGATACAGCAGCACAGACATTGTAATGATGACATAAAACTTATGATTCAAGTCTGGCTCAGACTGCAGGTGTAAACACAGCAGCACAGACACAGTCCAAGTCAAGTTGGGCATGAAGACAGGCCCAGTTTTCTGTGTAAATGCTTGGCATGAATTCTTTTAAGACAAGAGATTACATCCTGCTTGACCTGTCTACAACCAGCATTCTGAGCCATGTTGAAAACAAAATGAAAAAAAATCACCGAAAGCTGAATCTCTGATAAAATTTTAACTTCCACCATTGAATATTCATGCAGGTTTTTTTTTGTGTTTGCAAATTTTGACTCAGTAAATACATGTGACTGGTCTGTTACTTTTGTCTCTCTCTGCTGCCATGGAAACCACACACGCAGATTAATTATCAATCATCGCATACCACTTTTCAATAGTAAATGAATGCCTGAAATGTTGTGTTACAAAAAAGAAAAAAGAAAAAAAAGAAACAATATCAGACCATAATTACAGATTAGAAACAGATATCAGACCATAATTACAGACTAGAAACAGATATCAGACCATAATTACAGACTAGAAACAGATATCAGACCATAATTACAGACTATTTGGTTTGACACACCTCAAAGACTCCCTGTGGCCAGTACAACTGACCAAGGATGACGTGAGAGAGTTAGACAAGAGGTACGGAATAAACACCAAAGACAATGCGAGAGACTTAGACTAGAGGTACGGAATAAAGACCAAGACTCACCGCCTGTCTCCACTTCCACCACCTTCTTGATGGGTGCTGCCTGCTGGAGACCATCTGAAAAAGCAGGTCACCATCATCAGCACTGCTTCTTCTTCACTGTTACCAACATTATGATCAAAAGCACCGCTATCGTCTTCATTATCATCAACACCATCCCCATCTTCATTACTATCATCATCGCTTTCACTGTTACCAACATTATCATCAAAAGCACCGCTATCGTCTTCATTATCACCAACACCATCCCCATCTTCATTACTGTCACCATCACTACTTCTTTGCTGTTATCAACATTATGATCAAAAGCACCGCTATCGTCTTCATTATCATCAACACCACCTCCATCTTCATTAGTATCATCATCACATTCATTGTTATCAACATTACGATCAAAAGCACTGTTATTGTCTTCATTATCATCAACACCATCCCATCTTCATCACTATCATCATCACTTCTTCTTCACTGTTATCAACATCATGATCAAAAGCACTGTTATCATTTTCATTATCATCAACACCATCCCCATCTTCATTACTATCATCATCATCACTTCTTCACTGTTATGAACATTATGATCAAAAGCGCTGTTATCATCTTCATTATCATCAACACCATTATCATCTTCATTACTGTCATCATCGCTTCTTCTTCACTGTTACCAACATTATGATCAAAAGCACTGTTATCATCTTCATTATCGCCATTATCATTAACACGATCCCCATCTTTATTACTATCACCATCACCTCTTCTTTACTCTTATCAACATTATGGCACAGCACCATTATTATGTTCATTACTATCACCATCACCTCTTCTTTACTCTTATCAACATTATGGCACAGCACCATTATTATGTTCATTACTATCACCATCACCTCTTCTTTACTCTTATCAACATTATGGCACAGCACCATTATTATGTTCATTACTATCACCATCACCTCTTCTTTACTCTTATCAACATTATGGCACAGCACCATTATTATGTTCATTACTATCACCATCACCTCTTCTTTACTCTTATCAACATTATGGCACAGTACCATTATTATGTTCATTACTATCACCATCACCTCTTTTTCGCTCTTATCAACATTATGGCACAGCACCATTATTATGTTCATTACTATCACCATCACCTATTCTTTACTCTTATCAACATTATGGCACAGCACCATTATTATGTTCATTACTATCACCATCACCTCTTTTTCGCTGTTATTAAAATTAGCAATAACAATAACAAATCAACAGCAATATACTTTATTCATGCCAGCGGGAAATTAAAGCTGTCATTTGATCTTATACATTAATGTACAACGAAGAATTCAACTGCACATATATCTCAATAATTCAGTCATGAAACGCACACAGGTACACACTCTTAGGCATACACTCCCTGTCTCTCAATCTACATATGCTAAAGCATTGATCTAATGCTAATACCTAGCAAACCCCAAATTACCTGGAATAATGCTATCTATGGCAAACATTAAATGGAATAATGTTACCTAAGACATTATGACCAAAAGCACCATTATCATCTTCATTATCATCAACACCATCCCCATCTTCATTACTATCAGCCTCAAGGGTATGTAGCTACTCGTATTACAGTCGTCATACTCACACTGCAAATCATAACTTGCATGTTCAACAACTGGTGCACAGTAAGAACAAAGAGTAAACACAGAAAATACCCCCCAAACAGCCCCTCTCCCTTCCCCTATCCGAAAGCACTCTATAAGTTCCCTATTATTATTTGAAAAAGAAAATAGAAAGAAAATCTTTGAAGTCTTCAGGAAAGCCTGTTCACAGTGTTCACCTTTAAGGTTAAACAAACAAACAAACAAACAAAAACAACAACAAAAAAGTCATCTGCATATATATCTGTA
Source organism: Alviniconcha marisindica (assembly GCA_018857735.1). Classification (NCBI taxonomy): domain Eukaryota; kingdom Metazoa; phylum Mollusca; class Gastropoda; family Provannidae; genus Alviniconcha; species Alviniconcha marisindica. The sequence goes on from JABMCL010003763.1 coordinate 720,642, forward strand.
TTGATAGAAATGCCTCTATAGTCTAACGTCCTAAACTTTCCACGCAACTGATAAACAGAAGTGTTTAAATAACAATCGAAGCAAATGACTTTTGTCCTCATTAAGAGCCATAGCGCTAAAGTTTTATCAAACTGAAATTTGGATACACATTCTTTCCTTTCTGATACTGTACAGTACCTTACGAAATAAAACTCTTCTTTGCTGAGAATCCAGACCAATGAAACTGAGGGGTTTCCTCTTTTAAACCCGAACCATGTCCTTTGTCAGAACCTATATAAACTACTGCCTGGAACAGTTCTGTTTCAATCTGTGATGGGTTGTCCATGGATGCAGATATAAAAGTCTTCTTTGCCGAGAATCCAGACCTATAAAACTGAGAAGTTTCCTCTTTCAAGTCGGAACCATATCCTTTGTCAGAACCTACATAACCTGCTGCCAGGAATAGTTCTCTTTCTTTTTCTACCTTCCTGGTTCATTCAACTCCATTTTTTGCCAATCCTCAAGCACTGAGACAAGTGTCACAAACAGTGAATCAGACTTTCATTTGTGATGTGATGAATCATGTTTCTCCTTGATACAACTACCACAACTGACTGGGCACTAAATATAGAAAAACAACTGACTGACCAACTGACTGGGCATTGAATATAGAAAACAGTTGACTGACCATGCTTAACTGATTGCACCCACAGTAAAACTATGAACAGCTCAAACAGTGTATTTACAAATGATTCTTATTATGAAAGTCAAAGTCCATCAATTAGAAGAAAAGGAGGAAAATTAAACAAAATTTGTGCCGAATGTAGCACACCCATGTCACTCAACATCATGAATTACAGATTACACAGAACACCCAAACCAGCAGCAAACCAGAAATGGACAAATAAAACTACACCCGCATTTGGCCAACCCACTTCTTTTCAGGCCCGCCTCAACCAAAGAAAGAAGCAAAACAATCAATAGTGCAACACCCATCTAGCAGCCTTTATGAGAAAATGACATACCATTTGACAACCGAGAAACCCGCCATAGCAAAACCAACACAGCTAACCTCCCGATCACATCGAAGCCAGCACACCCTAATGTATTTGTTAAACGGTGGCATCAGTAACCAAGGAAGCTCCGCCATGTTGGAAAGCAGTCACGCATCAATTAACACCGACAGCCTCGCAGTTGAGAGAGTGGTGGGGTTTGCGCCCTGGTGGTGAGCGGGGAGGGATGGAGGAAGGGTCCGACGAAGCAGAGGGCAGCATTGATCAGCGAAAGCTGAGACCTGCTGGTCATCCAAAATTAATGAGATGCGCAGCATTTGGCTTCAGCAGCGAAGGCCCCTGGGACAGGCAGCAAGCGTGTTTGTGTGAAGACAGTTGGAGGGGGTAGGGGGAGGGGAGGGGAAGTGGGAGGGAGGAGTGGTTGATTATTTGCGTGTGTGTGTGTGTGTGTATGTGTGTGTGTGTGTGTGTGTTTTGTTTGTATGTAGTGTGTGTGTGTGTGTGTGTGTGTGTGTGTGTGTGTGTGTGTGTGTGTGTGTGTGTGTGTGTGTGTGTATGTGTGTGTGTTGTGTGTGTGTGTTGTGTGTGTGTTTGTTCTGGTTGTGTGTGTGTGTGTGTGTGTGTGTGTGTGTGTGTGTGTGTGTGTGTTGTCAGGTGTGTGTGTTTGGTCTGGGGGGTGGGTTGGCAGGGTGATTTGTGGGAAGGCAATGTTGGATGGGGGTGAGGGGGGGGGGGGGAAGAAAGAATGGCAGAGGATATAAAGAATGCTCTTGAAGCAAAGGAAGAGATGTTGAGGGGGGGGGGGGGAGAACAAGAGAGAGACAGAAGAGAGAGAGAGAGAGAGAGAGAGAAGAGAGAGAGGAGGAGAGAGAGACAGAGAGAAAAGAAAAAAAAGAAGAGAAAGAGAGAAGAGAGAAAGAAGAGAAGAAGAGAAGAGAGAAGAGAGAAGAGAGAGAAGGAGAGAAAGAGAAAAGAAGACATCAGAAAGAGTGAAAGAGACAGAAGAAGAGACAGAGAAGAGAAAAAAAAGGAAAAAGAGAGGAAAGAGAGAAAGAGAGAGAGAGAGAGAGAGAGAGAGAGAGAGAGAGAGAGAGAGAGAGAGAGAGAGAGAAGAGAAAAGAGAAGAGAGAGAAATTAGAGAAAGGATTAAGGAGCACAGTAAGCTATCCCTAAGAGCTGCAGCAAAAATCACAAAGAAAGCTGCAAAGTGCTGTAATCACCACACATAAGCAAAATGTGTTCTTAAACTGAGGTTTTAATTCACTGCATAGCCAATAGTTGAGGTCAAGCTTTGTATGTGCCCTATGAAATAACAACAACAACAACAACGACACACACACACACATGCTCACAAACATGTAACAACAACACTCTTACTCAGCAACTGTCACAACAACAAATGCCAGTTTCACACACACCCAACAAATGCCAGTTTCACACCCACCCAACAAATGCCATAATTTCACACCCACCCAACAAATGCCATAGTTTCACACATGCCCAAAAATTGCCATAGTTTCATACCTGACCAACAAATGCTACAGTTTCACACTAACAAATGCCATGGTTTCACTAACAAGTGCCATAGTTTCACACCTGCCCAACAAACAAAATGTCAGTGTGTCTCCCACACCTGCCCAGCCACTGCATCACACCCTCACACCTGCCAACCTGCGCACTCCCATTGCATCACACCAGCCAACCTGCGCACTCCCACTGCATCACACCTCCCAACCTGTGCACTCCCATGGCATCACACCTGCCAACCTGTGCACTCCCATGGCATCACACCTGCCAACCTGTGCACTCCCACTGCATCACACCTCCCAACCTGTGCACTCCCACTGCATCACACCTCCCAACCTGTGCACTCCCACTGCATCACACCTGCCAACCTGTGCACTCCCACTGCATCACACCTCCCAACCTGTGCACTCCCACGGCATCACACCTGCCAACCTGTGCACTCCCACGGCATCACACCTGCCAACCTGTGCACTCCCGGCATCACACCTGCCAACCTGTGCACTCCCACGGCATCACACCTGCCAACCTGTGCACTCCCACGGCATCACACCTGCCAACCTGTGCATCCCAGGCATCACACCTGCCAACCTGTGCATCCGGTAACTGCCAACCTGTGACTCCAGGCATCACACCAGCCAACCTGTGCACCCCCGCTGCATCACACCTGCCAACCTGTGCACTCCCACTGCATCACACCATCACACCTGTGCACTCCCACTGCATCACACCATCACACCTGCCCAACGATGGTACTGGCAAGGCAGGAGGCTGAGAGTACTACCTGACAAATGAGATCCCAGTTTCACTGCACCTTGTTGCTTCAGCTGCCTGCTCTGGGGCAACTTATCCGAGTCTGTCTCCGACTCCGTCTCCGACTCCGTCTCCGAGGACCCTGTCTCGCTGTCAGTTTCGCTATCGGTCTCGGACTCCGTGGAGGAGGAGGAAGAGAGCACTTTTTGCAGTGCTGCGCGCTTGCTCTTGGGTTCTGTAGTGGGTGAGGGTGGTGGTGGTGGAGGTGATGACAATAGAACAAGGATGAAGCATGCAAAGAGAAAAGTTGACAAGCAAACAAGCACACACACAAAGCACTTTCCTAGTAAACATGCCAGATCTGATCCGGAAGCATTTTTTTGGTGTGGTTATGGCCAGCTATGGCTGTTATGGCCAATATGCAGCCGGAATCAGCCCAGATTGTATATTATGCTGGATCCGACTTCCCGCATCCGTTTCAGCTCTGTTTTTCCAAAGAAGGCATGGATCATGTTGCGCAAAACAGACCTGTGTCCAATCTGGATGGTCTGGTCAGGGTTTGGCCAAACACATCTGGCCAGGAAGCAAGCCGGTGTGCAGGAATGATCAGGCCCGGTTTCTGGCAGGACGCAACTGGCCCGCTATTAGTTTCCCACTTTCAGACTCGGTTCAGTTTTTCCACAGACATCCTGAATAATACTGCGCAAAACCAGCCCAGATTTGATTTAGTTCTGGCTGACTGTGTCAGGTTTTGGCCAAACAGATCCGGTCCGGAAGCAAGCCAATATGCGGACTCAGCTGGCCTGCTTCAGGCCAATGCTTCCCAGCTGATCCGGACCAGATGCAAATCAGATCCGGAATGTTTACTGGGTTGCTATACTAGCATGCACAAGTGAATCAAGTGTAACTGTAGTGATGGATGTGTTAAAAATACATCCCTCTAATTCTAAATCTTCCTCATACTGTCATAGCCGCATGCCCTCTGCCACTGCGAAATGTAAAAATAAAACTTGCTGCGATTTTTTTTTACGCATTCCTTACCCTCAAGATATAAAAAAATGGCAATAAGCACATTTCAAATGCACTGAATCCTTTGATGCCATGTAGGAGGCTCACAATTTGACTGCATCAATTTCAAAGACATCATAATTATGATGTCCCTGGCAGAATACTTTCCTGTTGTCAACCAGACATGAATTCTAGCTTTTTGTGCATTCTGGAGCTTGAAAATGAGCGATTCTGATCTGCCAAACCTTTTTGGAAAACAACTTCTGGCAGAATAGGCAGTACAAATTCTCGGGTAGAACTGGCAGTACAAATTATCTGGTAGAACTGGCAGTACAAATTCTCTGGCCAAACAGGTAGAGTTCTCTGGCAAAACTAGCAGTACAAATTCTCTGGCAGAATGGGCAGTACAAATTCTCTGGTAGAACTGGAAGTACAAATTCTTTGGCATAATGGGCAGTACAAATTCTCTGGCTGAACAGGTAGAGTTCTCTGGCAGAACCAGCAGTACAAATTCTCTGGCAGAACCCTCAGTACAGAGTCCTTTCTCTTTGTGGACTTCCTTTTCTTTGTAAATTATATTCGTCAAACAAGTGATAAAGTGAATCTGTGAAAAAGAATGCACAAAAAAGCCAAGTGAATCCGTGAAAAGGAATGCACAAAAAACTAAACAAAAACAAAAAAAACAAGTTAATGAAAAAAGAAAATGAAAAAAAAAGAAAAAAATCATTCTGTCAAAGGAATCAAATCTTAAAAGGTCACAAGAAAGAAAAGAAAAAAACTAGATTTTTTTGGTAACTCCAAGTGCTGTATCCAGATTCCAGTCAACATCTGAGCAGTGAGCACTGGTCACCCAGCTCAGACGTGACTTTCCTCTATCAAGTGATGCAGTTTCTGGCCATGCATGCAAATTGCTCTTCTACTATAACTATATAAAAAAAAGAGTAGCAACAACAGCGTGTATGTGTCATCCTTCCGGTCTGCCAAACTGCTTGCTGGCTTTCTGACTGGACAAACACCATTACCAGTAGACCTCAATATAACACCCCTCCATGGGATATCTGTGCACTTCAAGCTACACAGTAAACCTCTGCACATTTCAAGCTACTCAGTCAGTAAACCACTTGTGCACTTCAAGCTACACAGTAAACCTCTGCACATTTCAAGCTACCCAGAGTCAGTAAACCACTTGTGCACTTCAAGCTACACAGTAAACCTCTTGTGCACTTCAAGCTGCACAGTAAACCTCTTGTCCAAATGCCTGCGTAGAGCAGGCAATGGTACAATTACTTCAAAAAAATTGGTCGTACAATCTGGCTCATACTTAAATGGTGATCCATTCTTTGTGTTTTCACCAAGTAAACTATTTTTTTACCATCAACGTGCACCACAGAACCTCCCCAAAATGAATTTTTCCAGAGACAACCGATTCACGAAACTGTCACAACGCTGTGACAGGACTTTACAAAATAAAATCCAAGTACCATCCAACTCCCAAATGAACCCAATCTTTCCTGCTAGAACCGCACTAAGCACACCCTTTTTTTCCACACAAAAGCCTGGTGAACAGAATCCCTGGTGACTTCATTATACTGAGGTCCACAGATACAGAGGCCAGGGCCAAGACAGACTCGGGAGGATCGATGCAGCAGAGCGAGCACTACAGTGAGAGGCGTCACAGCCCAGCGACTCACCATCCATCTGTGGCAGGTAGCCAGAGCCCTCCAGCACCTCGATGTACTCCATGTACACCTCCTCATCTGCCACGCGCTCGCTGGGTGGCGGCAACGTAACGTTGCTGGTGTCGAGGGGCAGCTGGACCACCAGCACGTTGGACATGCGTGTCTCATCTGTGTCTGCAATCAGAAAGGGCAGTCATCGTAGTGATGATAACAACGATAGTGATGATGATACAATGATAATGTGCGGTCATTATAGTGATATAGACGATAGTGATGATGATAATGATACAATAATAATAATGTGCAGTCAATAATGGTAAGTAAGTGATTATAACAATGATAGTGATGATGATAATGATACAATAATGTTAATGTGCAGTCATTGTAGTGATAAACAACAATAGTGATGATGATAATGATACAATAATGATAATGTGCCAGTCATTGAAGTGATAACAATGATAGTGATGATGATAATGATACAATAATGATAATGTGCCGTCATTGAAGTGATAATGATAGTGATGATAATGATACAATAATGATGTGCCGTCATTGAAGTGATAACAATGATAGTGATGATGAAATGATACAATAATGATAATGTGCTGTCATTGAAGTGATAACAATGATAACGATGATGATAATGATACAATAATGATAATGTGCCGTCACTGAAGTGATAACAATGATAGTGATGATGACAATGACACAATAATGATAATGTGCCGTCATTGAAGTGATAACAATGATAGTGATGATGATAATGATAATGATAATGTATGGCTTTGGAAGCTGCACCACCAGCACATCGGACATGCCTGTATCATCCGTTTCTGCACAGTCACAGGATAGTAACTGTAGCGATGAAGACAGTGATGATAACAGTGAAAGTGATGACGATAATGATAATGTAGGGCTTAAGTAAGCTGACTGACCACCAACATGTTGGACACATGCATCTTTCTTACCTGTGTCTGCACAGAGAACAGTAACTGTAGTGATGAGGACTATGATGATATTGACAGCGATGATACCGAGTGATGAAGATTACAATACTATAACGATAATGTTGGGATCTGTATGCAGCACCGGCAGAACATCTCACTCCGTCTGCACACTAAGAGCAGAACGGTCAACCGTGATGAGGAGGAGGAGGAGGAGAGTGATGATAATAAAGCTTGCGTGATTCCAAACCAAAACTGTAACCAATGGGGCTTTTTAAAACAAAACTGTTGATTTCGATATTCGATCTCTTCAACCTGTTGTAGACAGGCCATGAGCCTTTTCAGACAAGATGTGTTTTGAGAAGGTTAGCTCCTTTAAGAAAACATATACCACAATGAAGAGGTGAGTGAAGAAAAATGGCTGATGGGACTGACTAACCTGCGGACACAGCCAGGACGTAGAGCTTGTAGTCGGTGGCGGTGTCACAACCACTGATCACCACCTTGCACCGGTTGGAACCAGACTCCGGCACCAGCTTGGGGCCGCACTGCTGATCGTTGAGGTACACCAGGTAGCCGTCAATGGGCTGCTGGGAGGAGTCAATCGACATCCACACCACCGACAGGGTATGTGGGTCTGCGTTCGTCTCCAGGGAGATCACTGGGCCACCAGGAGGCGCCACCTTGGGGCACGTCAGTTGCTGAAAAACAAGAGGTTGTCTCTCTGTGAACTGATTTCTTGGGTTGGAAGCACGTAGCTGTGGGAGGAGTTGGACCAGGGGTCTGATTCCACAACTGCTACTACCACTGGTCTAACTCACCAAGGAGTCGGACCAGGGGTCTGACTCCCCAAATGTTACTATAACTGGTCTAACTCACCAGGGTGTGGACTCTAGATGGTCTAACTCACTAAGATGCTGGACTCTTGGGGGCACAACTAACCAAGGTGCTGACGCTACACTGATGGAATCCTGGTGGTATAATTAGCCATGGTGTTGGACTTTTGGGGGTATAACTAGCCAAGGTGTTGGACCCTTGGGGGTTTAACTAGCCAAGGTGTTGGACTCTTGGGGGTTTAACTACTGTTAGACTCTTGTGGGTATAACTATTGTTGGACTCCCGGGGGTATAACTAGCCAAGGTGTTGGACTCTTGGGGGTTTAACTACTGTTAGACTCTTGTGGGTATAACTACTGTTGGACTCTTGTGGGTATAACTACTGTTGGACTCTTGGGGGTATAATTAGCCAAAGTGTTGGACTCCTGGGGGAATAATTAGCCAAGGTGTTGGACTCTTGGGTTATAACTAGCCATGGTGTTGGACTCTTGCAGGTATAACTAGACAAAGTGTTGGACTCTTGGGGGGTATAACTAGCCAAGGTGTTGGACGCTTGGGGGTATAACTAGCCAAAGTGTTGGACTCCTGGGGGTATAACTAGCCAAGGTGTTGGACTCTTGGGGGTTTAACTACTGTTAGATTCTTGTGGGTATACCTACTGTTGGACTCTTGGGGGGTGTAACTAGCAAAGGTGTTGGACTCTTGGGGTTATAACTAGCCAAGGTGTTGGACTCCTGGGGGTATAACTAGCCAAGGTGTTGGACTCATGTGGGTATAACTAGCCGGTGTTGGACTCTGGGTATAACTAGCCACGGTGTTGGACTCTTGGTGTTATAACTAGCCAAGGTGTTGGACTCCTGGGGGTATAACTAGCCAAGGTGTTGGACTCCTGGAGGTATAACTACTGCTGGACTCTTGGGGGTATAAATAGCCAAGGTGTTGGACTCTTGGGGGTATAACTAGCCAAGGTGTTGGACTCCTGGGGGTATAACTAGTCAAGGTGTTGGACTCCTGGGACTCTTGGGGGTATAACTAGCCATGGTGTTGACTTCTGAGGGGTATAACTAGCCATGGTGTTGGACTCCTGAGGGGTATAACTAGCCATGGTGTTGGACTCCTGAGGGGTATAACTAGCCACTGTGTTGGACTCCTGGGGCATAACTACTGTGGGACTCCTGGGGGTATAACTTACTGTTGGACTCTTGAGGGTGTAACTAAGCCAAACGGTGTTGGACCCTAAGGGGCTCTAACTCACCAGGGTGTTGGACTCGATGATCTGGTTCTTGGAGTGCTGGGGGTAGACCTCAATGCAGACGTTGTACTTGCGACCGCCGGCCAGACCCACCAGCTTGAGGCTGTTGGTGGAGCTGGGGAACTTCTGGCAGTAGCTCACGCCGTTCAGGAAAATCTGAAAGCACGCCACACGTCAAGTTGCTTTCCCATTCATGCAGTGTGTTTGGTGCTTGCGGCAACAACTCATGCCACCCCTGAAAACAGAACATCGCACACCACATCCAGAGGCTAGCGACCTTGCCATTTCGGGCATCTTCTTGTCTCTAGCCAGAACACTGGGACAAAAGCAAAATGTTTGTTGTATTAGGAGTTCCGTATCAGAATCAAATTAGTTACGGGAATCTTCTTGACACGACAAACTGCATTGCTGAAATCACTGTGGCCAGAGTGCAGCTGCCACGGTGGCGGGTAAGATTGTATTTGTATGTACACCCTCACCTGGTATGACTTGATCTGCTTTTTTACAGCACTGTTGGGGGGATCCCAGAAAATTTCCAGTGTTCCCGGTGACGTGAAGCAGCCCTTGATGGTTGGCTTGCAGCTCCACCAGTCCCACGTCTTGGTCTGTGAACATGGACATGGACATCACCATCATCATCATCACTGTCATCATCATCATCACAAATCTTTAATGGTTGGCTTACAGCTCCACCAGTCCCACATCTTGGTCTGTGAACATGGACAGGGATGTCATCATCATCATCATCCTCATCCTCATCATCACATCTTTACAAATCTTTGATGGTTGACGTAAAACTCCACCAGTCCCACGTATTGGTCTGTGTGCATGGACATGGCTGTCGTCATCATCATCATCAACATCATCAACATCATCACTGTCATCATCATTGTCCTCATCATCAATCTTTACAAATCTTTGATGATTGGCTTACAGCACCACCAGTCCCACGTCTGGGTCTGAGAACATGTACATGGGCGTCATCATCATCATCATCACCATCACTATCATCATCATCACTATCATCAGCACATCATCACAAATCATTGACGGTTGGTCCCACGTCTTGGTCTGCACACACTGACATGGATATCTTCATCATCATCATCATCACAAACATTGGTTGGCTTGCAGCTCCACCAGTCCCACAATCATCATCACCACCACCATCAACATCATCACTATCATCACCACCATCATCACTATCACCACCACTACCATCAGCACTATCATCATCATCACCACAATCATCATCACCACTATCATCACCACCATCATCACTATTATCATCACCACTACCATCAACATCATCACCACCATCATCATCACGATCATCACCACTATCATCATCATCACCACCATCAACATCTTCACTATCATCACCATCATCACCAACCCCTTGAAGAGTGGTTTTGAGCTCTACAAGTCTTGATGGACTGTATGCACACATGTCATCACCATCCTTATCAACACCACAATCGCCACAGTGATCCACTTCAACACCATGGACACAGTCTCCACAACCAACCACCCCTTCTGGGCCAGCACAAAGAAATTGCAGTACCTGAGGTGGGACGGTCATCTCTTGGTCCGACAGGGACGATTCTGACTTGTGGTCACCATCCCCCTTCAGCAACACCCACAGGCGTCTGAAACAAACAGTGCAACAGCATAAGGACAAATCCATACTGCCCAAAGGCATCTGAAACAAAACAACAGCATGAGAATGAGTCCATAGTGTTCACATGTCTCTGAAACACAGTAACAAAGAACAAGGAGGAGGATAAAAAGATTCCAGCTACCTGTTGAAGTGGATACTCTTTTACTATTTTAGTTTGTTTGTGTGTGTGTGTGAGTGTGCGTGCGTGCAGGTGTGAGAGAGAGAGAGAGAGAGAGAGAGAGAGAGAGAGAGGGGAGAGAGAGAGAGAGAGAGAGAGAGAGAGAGAGAGAGAGAGAATGTGTGTATGTTTGTGTGTGTGTTGTTGTTGGTGTATGCACATATGTGTATGCATGTATATGTGTGTGCATGCATGTGTGTGTGTGTGTGTGCGTGTGTGTGTGTGTGTGTGTGTGTGGCATGTGTTGGTGTGTGGTGGTGTGTGTGTGTGTGTTGTGTGGTGTGTGTGTGTGTTGTGTGTGTGTGTGTGTGGCATGTGTACGTGGTGCATGCGTTGTGTGTGTGTGTGTGTGTGTGTGTGTGTGTGTGTGTGTGTGTGTGTGCATGCATGTGTGCATGCGTGCATGCATACGTGTGTGTGCATGTGTGCGTGCATGCATGCATGTGTGTGTGTGTGTGTGTGTACATGTGTGTGTGCATGCATGTGTGCGTGTGTGCATGCATGTGTGGATGCATGCATGTGTGTGTGTGTGTGTGTGTGTGCATACTTACTTGGAGGTAAAGATGTGACTCTGCAGGTACTGATCAGCGACGGCCACAGCACGCACGAAGTGCAGGCCAGACTCTCGCAGTGTCACGCCTTTCTCTGGGCGGTATAGCTGCAAATCATCATCACCATTTTCATCAGTGACAACGACCACAACCATCATCACCTGCTTCATCCGTGATCATCATTACAGCCCTTAGCAAATAATAATGGTTAGCAAATCCTTGGAAGCTCTAACTGCCTTACAATATCATGGGGAAAGGCATCACAATACAGAAAAGTTACACAATGCCTCCCTACACGAGTATGGAGAGAGACAGAGAGAGAGAGGGACAGCGACAAAGAGAGAGAGAGAGAGAGAGAGAGACACACATGCAGAAAAAGAGACAGATAGACAGACAGAGACCAAGACAGAGACCTGCAAGTGTTGAGAACTGTGAGCCAGATTCTTCCTCATGATTTGGCAAATTGCGTTTCCCCCAATGCAACCCTTTGCAGTTGACAAGGGGTGTGACATATCCAGAACCAATCAATTGCAGCTGACTGGATGTGGCATATCCAGAACCAATCAGAGCTCACCTTGGAGTTGACTGAGGGCCGTGACCCGTCCAGCGTGTAGTAAATCTTGGCGCTTGGTGTTTTGGAGGCCAGGTAAATCTTGCTGTACCTGTCCACAGTGCTGGCCACAGGCTGCAGGATGAAGGGCTCACCTGTGCGCTGCGCTGTTAAACAAACAAGCCAGCAATGTCTCAAGGGCTCACCTGTGTGCTGCGCTATTAAACAAACAAGCCAGCAATGTCTGAAGACAAGTCCTTGCCACCAGCGCCACACATCAAATCAAATCAAATCAAATCAAAGACAAGTGCTGCTTGCTAAAACAATTTTAACCTTGTGTATGAAAGAAACCAAGAATCAGCTGAAGAACATTTATGATGAAGCATATAACACACTAACCATAAATCAGTTCTTGGGTTTTAACATCCTGTCAATTGCAGGGTGAAACAACCATGAACTCCATGAAAGAACAGAAATTGTAGTGTACAGATGACCTTCAAAACACTCAGCATGACCAAAAGCCATGGTCAGATCTGTCTGCCTGAATTCTGTCCATTACTCACCCACATCCTGTACACTGATGGTGAAAACACCCATAAACTCCATGACAAAAGAAACTGGAGTGTACAACTGACCCTCAAAACACTCAGCATGACCAAAAGCCATGGACAGATCTGTCTGCAAGAATTCCGTCCGTTACTCACTTACATCCAGCATGTTGATGGTGAAAACAACCATAAACTCCACGAAAGAACAGAAACTGTAGTGTGCAACTGACCCTCAAAACATTCAGCACAACCAAAAGCCACAATCAAATCCGTCTGCCAGAATTCCGCCCATTACTCACCCACATCCAGCACATTGACGGTGCAGGAATACCCCGGTGCACCCTGGGACACTACAGTGTAGCTGCCGCTCTCGTCAAAGGTGTAGAGGAAACTGTCGTTGGGCAATGGACGCCCACTGTTGAAGGCCTTGGGTCCCTTGATCATGTTGAGTGGAGCCTGTAAGACACAGGAGACCTCCTTTAGTGTATGCTCTTTGCAGACACCAACCCTAAGATCCCTGAACACCACTCAGCTACAGTGGAACCCTTTCAACCCTCTCAGCCATGTTGAAGGAAGTCTAAACAACAGGGAACCTACCCTCCTTCGTCAGTACGCACTTGCTATTTCAACAATGCTCATTAGAGTGGTGTACCTTTAAAAAAATATATATATAAAAAGGAAAAAAAGCTTATTATTTCTGTTTTCAGTAGAATAATTTCTCATAACTAAGACTAAACTAAAATAAATAAATAAATAAATAAAAGAATAAAGAAGAGACCCCTATGTAAAAAATATAAAACATATCGCAGAACAGCTGAATAAATATCAATACCTATGTCAAACTTATTCAATCAGAAGTTATAATCTTGAACAAAAAACAAAACAAAAAGCATGTTGGCTCTTGCATACTCTTTTTCTTCAAAAACACACTAAAAGCTCACCTGTTCTCTCAGTACAACAGTTGAAATCAGATTCCAGTTTTGTGTGTATGTGTATGTGTGTGTGTGTGTGCGTGCATGCATGCATGTCACTGTGTGTGCATGTACATACACATGCTCATGTGTGTGTGTGCGTGCATGCATGCGCATGTGAGTGTGTGTGTGTGCATGCATGCATGTCACTATGTGTGCATGTGCATACACATGCTCATGTATGTATGTATGTGTGTGTGTGTGTGCGTGCATGCGTGCATGCATGTGTGTGTGTTTAAGCTTTTAAATTATTGCTCTTCTGTTTCCATAGGTCTGCCATTGTATTCTGCTTGTAATACTGTGTCTGACATGCTATGACTTGATGGTTCTTTTTTTCATTTTTTTCAATTTTTGTTACTACTCTTATAGTAAAGCACCTTGTACCAGAGGCAAGGTGTTATATAAATGCCTGTAATCAATCAGTCATGAACCCCAAACAAACACTGACCTGAAATCTCCTGCTGATGAAAGTACCAAGTTTTGTTTCTTTAGTATCATACAGTCACATGCTAGACCTTAATGACACTACCTACAAAGAGTTCTTCTCAAAGAAATCCTACGACAAGGTATTAATCAGCTCTGAAATTTGAATGCAGCATTCAATTCATATTGAAACCATGGGAAAAGATTAACAGAAAGAACAGATCAGTGTAAAAAAAAAAAAAAAAATGGAGCTAAAAGAATTAACAAATGGTGTCTGTCTTATTGGTTTAAAGGTCCATGATGGGATAAAAACAGACACCAAAATACCTCTACAAATAACATGTAACTCAGAAAACTAAATCACGTCATTGTCAGTGCCCACCGCATCAAAGTGTGAAAACTATGTGATATGTCACAGTAAGTTCAATAACAAATAGGAAGTGTATCACTGTTTTCAAAAATTAAACAATTATGCCTTATTAGCTAAAACTCTCAGGGTTAAGTTACTTGCCATTATCACAGTTTTCAAAAATTAAACAATTATGCCTTATTAGCTTAAACTCTCAGGGTTAAGTTACTTGCCATTATCACAGTTTTCAAAAATTAAACAATTATGCCTTATTAGCTTAAATTCTCAGGGTTAAGTTACTTGCCATTATTCAGTCCCAAGACTGTGTAATACTGGATAATATCGCACATCGTGTGTGCTGGCTAACCAGAATATCACATCAAACAAACGAAACATTTTAAAAAAACAAAAAAAACAAAAAAAAACAAAGCATATTTAGTAGAGCCATAACTATCCCCTTGGAAAAGACCCCTCCTGTCACTGTGGTCTAGCACCGAACATTCTTGACTCCAAGTTCTGAAGAACATACTCACACATAGCCTGGGAAATATAAAAGATACCCCCACCCCCAGCCCCCAGTAAAAAAGAAAAAAGGAAGAAAATCAAAAGTGAGTGAGTAGTGTTCACTACCGTGAGTAGTGTTCAGGCACCCTTACAGGCCTTGCTGCATCTGCTTTGCTAATTATTGCAAATTTCGCTTGAGCACTCAGGGCATTGATGAGCGCAAGATAAATGGACATTATTATTAAAAGCAGAAACAGATCATGGTTTCTCAGTACAAAACCCAAAAAAGCTAATGACTTTCAGTCCGCTAGACTGCAAATCCAGTCTGAGACTTAGGTTACTACCCTTGCTGCCGGCTTGCTTAAGCCCAGAATGAGAAAATGCTGCCACCTCTGCCAAGACAGTTCTTTTCTTAACTGAACTCATTTTTGCACCATCCTGATTAATAAAAATATTTTTTAAAAGCACTTGATCAAATCCATAGCTGATACAAAGCTCAAAAGCAGAAAAGCAGCTGGGAAAACGACAAGCAAGCAACTGTCATTCCTTTGTTCTTCCTTACAGAGGCGGGGTCTTTTTTCCTGGTCTTTTTTTATTTATTTTTTATATATAAGTATATTCTTCTTACAAATATCACCTCTCCTGCTGTCATAACCAATACCCAAATATCTTCAATGTTATCGTTTATGGACACCATCTTTGTGACTTTGCCCCTCACAATCAGTGAAACACTAAAATGGCTCTCATCGCTGCCCATCTTAACACAGAATCATTCTGACGCTGAAAGTGTAGCGTTACGTCAAAGGACTTAGGTCTTCCCACGCCTCCAGGCATCTTGGTCCCTGCCAGTGCTTCTCTGGAGGCAACTCAGAGTTTAACCAACCAACTTCACTGGGGTTTTTGTGTTTTTTCAAATTTGGGGGTGGACTGAGGGTGCGGGATGAATATAAAAACACAGTGAATGAGAGTCAAATGTAGCTACACATAAACATTCAATTTCACACACGAAAAAAAAAAAAGCTGATCAATACCCTGGAAACAAGTTAGTGACAGCTTGAAGAATAGGTGTCAATATTGTTTTGAGACCACCAGAAAAGTAATTCCTAGTTCCCAGAACACCCAGAGGAGTTGGAGGAAAAGTATCAGGAGAGTGTGACAGCAACTAAAGAAGACCACAAACAATTGTTCAAAAGAAATGTTCAGATCAGGACCGACATATCCACACACAGATTATTAGTTTTTGTTTTTTAATTATCTTTTTATCCACACACAGATTATTACATTTAAAAAAAATATTTTTTCCATTATTTTGTCTGCATTGATCTGCTGACCAGGTCTCCTTTAATTTCAGTTGTTTGGCTTCTCTATTTGTTTCTTTTCCTTTTATCAGCAGGTTCATCATGAGATTTAAAGTGCACATTTGAGCACAAAGTCATTCTCATGTTAAATTTGAACTCTGGTTGTCTCCATACATTGGCTTTAACTTATCTTTTTACTAATACTGTATCCAACAACAAAACAGTTTTGTTCACACATAGACGTATGTTACAACTTAAATATTCTTCGGACTTAAATACAAGCAAGTATGCACACACGCACACACACACATACATACTGAGCGAGAGAGGTGTCAGCAGGAGACATGTGTTGTCAAGAGAAGCCTTAGGAGAGTTCTACTCCCTCTCTACTGTCAGATCCCACCAAGAGGTGCAGAGCTCTACTCCCTCTCTACTGTCAGATCCCACCAGGAGATGCAGAGCTCTACTCCCTCTCTACTGTCAGATCCCACCAAGAGGTGCAGAGTTCGAATTGGCAGGAGCTACCCCAGAGCTGGAGAACTAGACAGTGCCAAGCAGCACACCAAAACTCTTATCAGAAACAAACATAATACTTGACAGCACAGCTCCAACACTGTATGTAAAAGTAACATGTCTGCGATCAGATCACTTCATCACACAAATCACTAAAAAAAATATATATAAAAAAAGACAGAAAAAAAAAACTAAGAAAAAAAGAAGAAAAAAAAAGAAAAGGAGACGGTCATGAGAGAAATGAGAACACAGCAGCCTTTTCACAAAGACAGAAGTGAGTGTTCAGGTCTTTTCACAGAGAGAAAGGAGTGTGTTCACGACAGTG
Organism: Alviniconcha marisindica; assembly: GCA_018857735.1. NCBI lineage: Eukaryota > Metazoa > Mollusca > Gastropoda > Provannidae > Alviniconcha > Alviniconcha marisindica. The sequence goes on from JABMCL010003763.1 coordinate 737,503, forward strand.
TTAGCAAGCCGGCACAACCAGAAGCGAGGAGGGGTCAGAGGGTTGACAGAAAAACAAAGAAAACTCTCAAAGCGTCACCTTGTTCGCTGACATTGTTTTCCACTGCAAGCACACATGGCACAAGTGAAAAGAAAAAGAAAAAACAAGCAAAAAAAACACCCAGTGTATGTGCGTGCTGTCTCATTAGCACATGGAAGACCTCAACATAATGCTGGTTGCAAGAACCCCACAGATGACTCTGAAAGTTAGCCCTTTGCCAGCTTAAGTTTTGTATGAGAACAGGAAACGTAAGGGGGTAGGACGCATTGTTAAATGTTGTCTCAACAAATGTGTTGGTGACGTGTAGGCAATGGGGTGTTTGTGTGTGTGTGTGTGTGTGTGTGTGTGGGGGGGGGGGGGGGGGGGTGATGAACAAGGGAAAAGGGAGTGAAGGGGGAAAGGGGGAGGGGGGAGGGGAGGGGAAGATTTTGTATGAGGAAGTGAAGAGGGAAGGAGCAGACATGCTTAAACTTTGTTTTACCTGTTAAAGGGGAATGGACACAAAGACGCTTCGTGGGTCTTATTGACAGGAATGGAATACAAAACAAAAAAATCTTTTAAAAATGGAGGTTTTGCATGAAAATTTCCATTATTATTATTACTAAAATAGTCAAAGGAAGGCATAAAACACACCTAAGACATTGTCTTGAGTCTAGTGGATTTGTGTGTGTGTGTGTGTGTGTGTGTGTGTGTGTGTATGGGGGTAGTAATTAGATTTTATTGTCCTGCCAAGTGCAGTCAATTCAGGACAAGCATGGAAGGGTGGGGGGGGGGGGGGGGAGGGGGGTGCATGATTTTAGGCAGAGGAAGGGCAAGGACATGCACTCACCTTGCAATAAGACTGCATATCAATAGATCACCTTGCAAGTGTGCGGGAGGAGGGGGGTGGGATGGAACAGTTTGACAGTTATGTTGAGGTTCACCTGTACTGATCCAGTGACCTTGCGTGCATACCAAATACTGTGTGAAGCCGCTGTCAATCATCATTCACACCGTGCAAGTGAATCCAATAACTAGCAAACACTCCGGTCACACCAACACAACAAAAACTATTTAGTTGGGCATGGATACTAAGAGATGAGGTTGGAATTTTTATGTTTAGCAAAGCAGGTGAAGTATATATATATGGTTCAGTGTTATTTCTTCTCTCTCTTTGTTTACACAAATACAGCATGTTTAGAAAGCTCTCTACTTGTGTGAAGAAAACAAAAACTACTACAGCACCACACTTGCTGGCTGTCAATACTAGCAACACACTCCACGCTTTGCTTTCTGGCACCCTTCCTACAAACTCTGCCATAGTTGGTTATGTCCCTGAAGGGGTGCTCCGCCACAGATTATCATGCCAACGAAGTGGTGCTCTGCCATTGTTGGTTATGCCATTGATGGGTCATTCTGCCATAGTTGGTTATGTCACTGACAGGGCACCCTGTCATAGTTGGTTATGTCACCGAAGGGGCACTCTGACACCGTTGGTTATGTCATTGATGGGGCGTTCTGCCGTATTGTTTATGCCATTGATGGGGCGCTCTGTCATCGTTGGTTATGTCACTAAAGGGGCACTCTGACACATTTGGTTATGCCATTGAAGGGGTGCTCTGTCATATTTGGGTATGTCATTTTGAGGGGCACTTGGCTATAGTTGGTTATGCCTTTGAAGGGGCCTTCTGCCATGGTTGGTTATGCCATTGAAGGGGCACTCCTTATCTCTGCACATTTGTCTTCCACAATCAGCCCAAGTCTCATGCTGTCAGCACCCTCAGTAACATTTGCAAACACTTGACCTTCAAACTGTGTTACACACCAATGAAAACTGTCCATCTCCAGCATGCAGATCTCTCTCACCCCTCCCCCTTGACCTTCAAACTCTGTTAAACACCAATAAAAAACGTCTATCTCCAGCCATCTAACTCTTTCTGTTTTCAAGTCAGTCAACAGCTGACCAAAGACCAGCAGTTATAGAGACTGCTGTTCAAAACCTTACTCTTTCTGTTTTTGTCAATCCACCCTTCTGCAAAGACTATCCCTGTAGAAAACTGATGCTTGAAACCTTACTCTTCCTATTTCTCTGTCAACCAACCCTTGACCTAAGACTGCCCCTTTAACGACCACTTTTTGAAACCTTACTCTTTCTGTTTTCATGTCAATCAACCCTCGACCTAAGACCATCCCTTTAACAACCACTTTTTGAAACATTACTCTTTCTGTTTGCATGTCAATCAACCCTTGACCTAAGACTGCCTCTTTAACGAGCACTTTTTGAAACCTTACTCTTTTTGTCTCCATGTTAACCAAGCGCCGACAAGAGAACATTGATTAAAGCCTTATTCTTCCTGTTTTCACTTAAAGGGACTCCTTACCACAGAATTCCCCTCTATAGCAACCACTATTCATTTTTACAGTGGTCTTCTGTCACAACTGGTTAGCTGTCTAGCTATTCAAAGGATGAGGGTGACAACTTGCCAAACACTGTGCTGTGAAAAGTGAACGCTGACAAGCTGGCGTGGATGGCGTGGGATGAGCTCACAGCACTGGTGCGACTCGAAAGGTTAATCAGTGTTGGGCTTCATAGCGCAAAGTAACCGGGTTTTAAACAAAATCCACTGATGGTGGGTGGCCTACGCGAAGCGTCAATCACGAATATGAACTCACGGCACTCTGGGGGTCGGTGACGTGGATGACGTTGTGTTCTTCGTCGGTCCCCTTCCAGCTCCACAACAGACTCTGACCCTGTTGACAGACCATGCATCATCGTTAGCATAAGCACAGCAGCTACAGAGGTTTGCAACAGGCTACAGAGGTTTACAACAGGCTACAGAGGTTTACAACAGGCTACAGAGGTTTGCAACAGGCTACAGAGGTTTACAACAGGCTACAGAGATTTACAACAGGCTGCAGAGGTTTACAACAGGCTACAGAGGTTTTACAACAGGCTACAGAAGTTTACAACAGGCTACAGAGATTTACAACTGGTGCATCCTCCAGTAATCCTCATGAATAACAACAGGTTTTATCAATTACTTTCATTTCCAGACTACAATGTGTTTCTGGACGTAATGCGCACTCCTTGAAATTTCGCTCAAAAGAGAAAAAAATCCACAAATGCAGTACTCCCACATACATGGTGCAACTTTGGTAGCGTCATAGGCAGTGAACAAAATATGAAGGACGCATGTGTCCAGCACAAAGAAAAGTGCCGTAATATGGGAAAGTGGAAATGTGCACGCACCTATACAACTAAAAAGTGGAAATGTGTATGCAACTATACAACTAAAAAGTGGAAATGTGCATGCACCTATACAGCTATTCTGTCAATCTTACTATACAAACACTCTGAGTCAAGCAACAGCAAATCCATACACTACATAATACAATTCAGGTACAAAATAATCATTCTTCTTCTTCAGAAAAGCACATGTACCATACTTTATTTATAGATTCACAGTTACGGCACTACTAACTGTAAGGTGCAGGAGTCAAATCTGAGCGGGGAAAAGTGTCGTCTTATAGTCTCAAAATTATGGTACATCATTAAGGATTGGGGGGGGGGGGGGGGGGCTGTAAGCATGAAAATCTGCTCCGACCCCCCCCCCCCCCCCCCACCCCACCCACTCTGCATCCCCTGCCTCATACGAGTTGCCGTGGATTCCATGTCTCTACTTTCAGGCGAGCGAAAAGAACGCCAACAATGAACTGACCTTCTGCAGAAAGACGCTGTTAGGGTGGAAGCCTTTCTTGTCCAGCTGAACGATGATGCTGTCGCAACGATCGTCACACACCACGCTGCTCAGGCGTGTCTCCTCCAACTGAGAAAGGGGGGAAAACACACAACGAAATGAACACTCAAACTCACAAACAACGTGTGTAAAGGGATGGGTGCATATTCTGAGAACATCACACTTCTCCATAAACTGAGAAGGTGGGGGGTGGGGGTGGGGGTGGGTGGGGGGAACACAACGAAATGAACACTCAAACTCACAAACAACACGTGTAAAGGGATGGGTGCATATTCTGAGAACATCACACTTCTCCATAAACTGAGAGGGGGGGAGGGTGGGAGTGGGGGACACACAACGAAATTAACACTAAAACTCACAATCAACAAGTGTAAAGGGACAGGTGCATATGCTGAGAACATACATTTCTGCTTTTCCATACCATGGGTTTATTTCAAATTCACACTTCTCCATAAACTTAGAAGGTGGGGGGTGGGGGTGGGGGGAACACAATGAAATGAACACTCAAACTCACAAACAACATGTGTAAAGGGACAGGTGCATATGCTGAGAACATACATTTCTGCTTTTTCATACCATGGGTTTATTTCAAATTCACACTCTCCATAACTGAGGTGGGGGGGGGGGGGGGGGGGGGGGGGAGGAGGGGGGTTGGAGACACACACAAGAAAATGAACACTCACAAACATCATGTGGAAACAGATGAAAGCAAGCACTGAGAAACAAATTTGCCACTCTTTCCATACCATGGATTTCATGTAATAACTGTCTTGTTTGTCTTTAAAACCACCCAAAGTGGAAATTGACATCAAACAATGGTTTAAGTTTACAGTAGTTGTTTGAAAAGGACTATAGGTAATCTCAGTTAAAACTTTCCAATAAGCGTATTTGCCAATGGAGATTAAAAGACAGAAATAAAACAATACAATTTATGCATGGTAACAAGACAATCCCACTGATATCACAAAGACACAGATACATTTGAAAACTGGAAAATAAATCTTTAAAAATGTTTTTGTCAGTTCTGAGAGTTAACAAAGCAATCCATAATTTGTTGGTACCACTGCATAAACATGGGCCACTGTAAGAAAAAGTCAGAAGCACACTAACTCATTTAAATGAGAGAAAATTTACCACTGTAAATACAAAACCATCAGTGCTGATAACCAAAAGGGCATTTCATGAAAGATGAACACACAAAACTGAGACAATAGCATTGATAACTAAGCCCATTACTTGAAGTGATGAACGGACAAAACTGAGACATTAGCACTAATAACTGGAGGCCATTACATGAAGTGATGAACTGACAAAACTGAGACAATAGCATTGATAACTGAGGCCATTACATGAAGTGACGAACCCAGAAAACTGAGACATCAGCACTAGTAACTGAGAAAACTGAGACATCAGCACTAGTAACTGAGAGGCCATTACATGAAGTGATGAACAGACAAAATTGAGACATCAGCACCAATCAAAAACCAAGAAGCCATTACATGAAGCGATGAACAGACAAAACAGACATCAGCACTCATAACTGAGAGGCCATTACATGAAGCGATGAACAGACAAAACTAAGACAACAGCACTAATAACTGAGAGGCCATTGCATGAAGTGATGAACTGACAGAACAGACATCAGCACTACTAATGACTGAGAGGCCATTAAATGAAGTGATGAACTGACAAAACAGACATCAGCACTACTAATGACTGACAGGCCATTACATGAAGTGATGAACGACAAAACAGACATCAGCACTACTAATGACTGAGAGGCCATTACATGAAGTGATGAACGACAAAACAGACATCAGCACTATAACTGAGAGGCCATTACATGAAGTGATGAACAGACAAAACAGACATCAGCACTCATAACTGAGAGGCATACAGAATAGCGACAAAACTGAGAAGCTCATTGACATCATGAAGTGATGAACAGACAAAACTGAGACATCAGCACTCAATAACTGAGAGGCCATTACATGGTGAGAAGACAAAAGAACAGACAAAACAAGTGAGACATCAGCACTACTAATGAAATGAGAGGCCATTACATGAAGTGATGAACAGACAAAACAGACATCAAAGGCCAAAAATGACTGAATGACTGAGAGGCCATTACACGAAGTGATGAACAGACAAAACAGACACAGCACTACTAATGACTGAGAGGCCATTACAGAAGTGATGAACGACAAAACAGACATCAGCCTACTAATGACTGAGAGGCCATTACATGAAGTGATGAACAGACAAAACAGACATCAGCACTACTAATGACTGAGAGGCCATTACATGAAGTGATGAACAGACAAAACAGACATCAGCACTACTAATGACTGAGAGGCCATTACATGAAGTGATGAACGACAAAACAGACATCAGCACTACTAATGACTGAGAGGCCATTACAAGAAGTGATGAACAGACAGAAACAGGACAACAGCACTACAATGTACTGAGAGCAACAGAAGTGAGAACAGAAAAGAAAATCAGCACTGAATGACTGGAAGCAAACGAGTGATGGAACGACTAAAGCTGCCACATAAACAGACATAAGAAGCTGAGAACGGACAAAACAACATCAGGACTGACTGGTGACTGGGCCATTACAAAGAAGTGATTGGAACTTGTGCCCAATTACAACAGCAAAGAGAGCTGGGAACTGTGTGCCCAATTACAACAGCAAGGAGTGTTGGGAACTGTGTGCTCAAATACAACAGCAAGGAGCGTTGGGAACTGTGTGCCTCAAATACAACAGCAAGGAGAGCTGGGAACTGTGTGCCCAATTACAACAGCTAGGAGAGCTGGGAACTGTGTGCCCAATTACAACAGCAAGGAGAGCTGGGAACTGTGTGCCCAATTACAACAGCAAGAGAGAACGTGGAAACAAAGAAAGGAAGCATGTGTGCCCAATTACAACAGCAAGGAGAGTGGGAACTGTGTGCTCAAAATACAACAGCAAGGAGTGCTGGGAACTGTGTGCTCAAATACAACAGCAATGAACAACGGCAATTACACAGCTAAAGAAACTGTGTGTACAGCAGGATAGCAACACACACAAAAAGATGACAACAAGAACAGAAGAAAACTAAAGAATGTCAAAATGACTGAGCCAAACAGTCCATTCATCAGCATGTTGGTCAGTCAACCAGTCAATCAGTCAACCTGTCAATCAACCAATTCATCACTCAACCTGTTTGTAGTATCAATCAATTATCCACTGGTCCCATCAATCAATCAATCAGTGAAAGAGTCTGTCAACCCATTAGTAATAGTCAATTACTCAGTCAAGCAACAACTCAATCAATCAGTTAGACAATGCATTAGTGACATCAACACATCAGTCAGTCAATCCATCAATGACAATCAATCAATCAACCAATTCAACGGTCAATGCAATAGTGACATCAATCAATTAGTCAATTCATTGGTGGCAACTGATTAGTGACAGTCAGTCAACTAATTCATCAGTCACTGTAATAGTGACATCAATCAATTAGTCAATTCATTGGTGGCAACTGATTAGTGACAGTCAGTCAACTAATTCATCAGTCACTGTAATAGTGACATCAATCAATTAGTCAATTCATCAGCAATGAGCAGTCAGTGACCATCAGTCAACCAGAGCAATCAGCCAATCAGTGGGCTGGTCCATTAGCCAATCAGTGGGCTGGTCCATTAGCCAATCAGTGGGCTGGTCAGTTAGCCAATCAGTCAGCTGGTCAGTTAGCCAATCAGTCGGCTGGTCCATTAGCCAATCAGTTGGCTGGTCCATTAGCCAATCAGTTGGCTGGTCAGTTAGCCAATCAGCTGGCTGGTCCATTAGCCAATCAGTCGACTGTTCCTTTAGCCAATCAGTCAGCTGGTCAGTTAGCCAATCAGTCGGCTGGTCCATTAGCCAATCAGTTGGCTGGTCCATTAGCCAATCAGTTGGCTGGTCAGTTAGCCAATCAGTTGGCTGGTCCATTAGCCAATCAGTCGACTGTTCCTTTAGCCAATCAGTCAGCTGGTCTGTTAGCCAATCAGTCAGATGGCCCATTAGCCACTCAGTTGGCTGTTCCATTAGCTATTCAGTCGGCTGGTCCATTAGCCAGTCAGCTGGCTGGTCCATTAGCCAATCAGCGAAGCCAGTGAACACAGCAATGTACATGCAAGGTGCGGTTTCAAAACTGCTGAACTAGAAAGCACAAGCCACCACTCAAAGCACAAACTATTTCTCTAAGCACACAATGCAGTACCTCTGGTGCGCCTTCCTTCTGTTTAGAATAAAATCACATTTGATCGTATTAGTCAGCGTCACCAACATTCCATCAGCAATCCCTATATTTACTATCAAATAGGACTCTCTTTTAACATGTTAACAGTTCAGCACATATTTGTTTTGTTTCTTTGTTTGTAAAAGAAAAAGAAAAAAAGAAGAAAAAACTCAAAAACCCAAACCTCCCACACACCAAACTGAATAAATACTGAAGGGAAATAATTAGAGAACAAAATAATGGAGCTGTTTATTCTGTTAGAGGAGTTCGCTCAGTTGATAAAAAGTACATATTCAAGGCAACGTCTTGGGAAGACTAAGAAAAAGGAAGCAACTCACGTAATTCATTTCCTTTCTCTTCTGGAATGACTTGCTCTTGAAGTGATAGTTGCCTGGCTGACTGATACCTCTTGCAAAACAACGCCTGAAACATGAATTCACCACTATAATCAACAATGGCCTGAAACATCCATTCACCGCTATAATCAACAATGGCCCGAAACATGAATTCATCGCTATAATCAACAGTGGCCTGAAACATGAATTCACCACTATAATCAACAATGGCCTGAAACATCCGTTCACCGCTATAATCAACAATGGCCCGAAACATGAATTCATCGCTATAATCAACAGTGGCCTGAAACATGAATTCAACACTGTAATCAACAATGGCCTGAAACATGAATTCACCACTATAATCAACAATGGCCTGAAACATGAATTCACCACTATAATCAACAATGGTTTGAAACATGAATTCAACACTATAATCAACAATGGCCTGAAACATGAATTCAACACTATAATCAACAATGGCCTGAAACATGAATTCACCACTACAATCAACAATAGCCTGAAACATTTGCTCACACTACAAGCAAAACACACATACACATACAAGCACACACATCACATCGCACACAAACACAGAACAAACACTTTATCACACTACACACACACACACACTGACACAGACCCAACAGACAAACGACCACACCAACCTGGGGGCCAAAGCCTTCTGAGAACGAGCCGTGTCCAGAATCTGGTCAACAGTCGCCACCAGGCTGACGTCAAACTGTCTTGGTGCCCCAAACACCCAGGCCACCACGTCGTTCAGCTGAATGGTCACAGGGTCAGGCTTCAGCTCGGACTCCCTCACGCTCACTTCATGTACCTGGCATACATGCAAAATCCACTGTCAGTTGCCCTCATGACATTGACACAAAGTCTGCTGTCAGTTGCCCTCATGGCACTGACACAAAGTCTGCTGTCAGTTGCCCTCATGGCACTGACACAAAGTCTGCTGTCACTTGCCCTCATGGCACTGACACAAAGTCCGCTGTCAGTTGCCCTCATGGCACTGACACAAAGCTGCTGTCACTTGCCCTCATGGCACTGACACAAAGTCCGCTGTCATTGCCCTCATGGCACTGACACAAAGTCCGCTGTCAGTTGCCCTCATGGCACTGACACAAAGTCCGCTGTCAATAGCCCTCATGGCACTGACACAACGTCTGCTGTCAGTTGCACTCATGGCACTGACACAACGTCTGCTGTCAGTTGCACTTAGTTTGAACACATCTCATGGCACTGACACAACGTCTGCTGTCAGTTGCACTTAGTTTGAACACATCTTCTGGCAAACCCCACAATTTGTTATCAGTTGCATTCATCTTAACCATCTGGCACAAATGCAAACACGTTATAAATTGCGCTAATTCTGAATATTTCCACAGACACCCCAAACCACTGTTAAGTGGCACTCATTTTGAACATGTGTGTGTGCATGTGAGTCTGCATGTGTGTGTGCATGTGCGTGTGTGTGTGTGTGTGCACATGTGTATGCATGTGTGTGTGTGTGTGTGTGTGTGTGTGTGTGTGTGTGTGTGTGTATGTATGTGCACGCACATGCATGTACTCACATAGAATAGTCTCTACCAACAATAGCGACTTACCTGGGGCCGTGTAGACACCACCACTGCACCAAACACCTGGGGCAGCGACTTGCTGCAACACACAATGAAACACGCAGCATCAGCAGACAGACTTAGCATCCGTGTCAAACAGTTAAGGAAGAAGCATGTTTCAGTGAGTGAAGGTGATGGGGTTGTAGTGGGTCCTTACCCTTCCCCAAACACACCTGAACTCCCCTTTCTCACGCTCTACACATTCACTCACTCACCTTGCCTCGCACACAAATCCACACCCTGAGCGGTACACCAATAGGGTGCAGTGCTGGCGAGCAAAGGTGGATGAGTTGTTGCGGGTCCTTATTTGTTTATCCTTCCCAACACTATACCATCATGCCACCTTCCCATTCATCACACACACACACACACGCGCGCGCGCGCGCGCGTACGCACACACACACACACACACACACGCACAAGCGCACATACATACACTACACTCTTACTCATCCTCTCTTTACACAAACATACACCCATGACACCATTAGGGTGGGAAACATGTGGGTGAAGGTGGAAGGGGTGCCACAGGTCTGGACCCTTCCCCCTACCCCATCATGCATCTTCACACACACACACACACACACACACAAACATGCGCATGCGCACACACACACATGTACACACATACACACACACACAGAGGAACACAACACACACACACACACACTCTCATACACACACACACTCATACCAACACACACACACACACACCTGATGAAGTAGTAGACGCCCGGTGTAGAGAACTGGTAAGCGAAGGCGGAGGGGCTGTCGCGGGGCTGGCCGCTGCAGAACCCCCCTGGGATGGGCAGCCCCTGGTGCGACACCTGCACCACATTGTGCTGACGCTTGCCACTCTGCCACACCCACCACACCCGGTCGTTGCAGTTCACCGTGATCACCTTCGGCTCAAACCCATTGTCCGTCAGGTGAACCGTGTGGTTCTGAAAGTGACAGGCGAGAACGGTCTGCGTGAGATAAACGACATCTGTTTGTTTTACGTCTCGTGTATAATGTTATTTGCTGTCATTTGTGAGATTGCCACAACATCTGGAATGCTGTGTCTTGAATGAAAACAAAATTCTTCAAATAATCATGCAAACAACGTGCGTCTCTGAGTGGCTGGCTTGACAAGATCAGGATCAGGGAGTTAGTTTCTCGTACCGACAATGCTCACTAGCAGTTGACATGTTTCTTTCCTCTTTCATGGCGCTTTACATCCACAGAAACCATAAGGCTTATTAGGGATGGGTGGACATGTTTAGGAAGCTCCTAGCCTTTGTAGGGGGCAGAGAAGGAGCTCCTGGAACGTGAGGCAGTTTTAGGTGCCACCTTCGAAAAGTTGCATTCCATGCAACACACCTACCTTGCTGGGATGCTGCTTCCAGCTGTGTGACTCCTGCTATGTAACTCCTTGCGAGAATTCACACTGATATGACCGTCATGGTTGATCGGGTGTACAAGCTAGGTCACTCCTTGCCAGAATTCACTCTTATATGACCGTCATGGTTGACCAGGTGTACAAGCTAGGTCACTCCTTGCCAGAATTCACTCTTATATGACCGTCATGGTTGACTGGGTGTACAAGCTAGGTCACTACTTGCCAGAATTCACTCTTATATGACCGTCATGGTTGACTGGGAGTAAAAGCTAGGTCACTCCTTGCCAGAATTCACTCTTATATGACCGTCATGGTTGACTGGGTGTACAAGCTAGGTCACTCCTTGCCAGAATTCACTCTTATATGAGCGTCATGGTTGACCGGGTGTAAAAGCTAGGTCACTCCTTTTGCCAGAATTCACTCTTATATGACCGTCATGGTTGACCTGGTTGTAACTCTGCCAGAATTCACTCTTATATGACCGTCATGGCTGACTGGATGTAAAAGCTAGGTAACTTTTTGCCAGAAATTGCTCTAGTATGACTACCATGGTTGACTGAGTGTAAAAGTAAAAACTTGGTAACTTCTTGCCAGAATTTGCTCTGACATGACCGTCATGGTTGACCGGGTGTGGAAAAAAAGACAAGTCTCTTCCTTCCTTCCTTGCCAGGATTTTGCTCTCACACAACCCAGTCCAAGATACATGAAATTAAAAAAACAACTGCTCTGTGTGTGCCAGCACTGAAGCCGCTCAACTGATCCTTTACCTTTGACCCCGGGTTGACGATAACGGAACAGGAGTTGAAGGAGTCGCTGACGTCGGACACTTTGTAGGTGTAGACTCCGACAGTGGTGAAGTGGATGGTGGCAGCTCCGACACGTGTCATCAGCTGGGCTGATGCAGCGTCCAGGTCCTGGTAGTGTTCTGAGACACACAGAGGTCATGAACATGTCAGACAGAAGTCATGAACATGTCACAGGGGTCATGAACTTGCCACAGAGATCATGAACATGTCACACAGAGGTCATGAACATGTCACACAGAGGTCATACATGTGACAGTATCATAGACAAAGGTCCTGAACATCTGATGGGGGTCATTGAGGTCATGAACGTGTGATGGTGTCACAGGCAGAGGTCACAAATGTGTCAGTGCCATGACAGATGTCATGAAAATGTGTTAGTGTCATTAGAAGCCAAGTATGCTTTGGTGTCACAGACAAAGATCCTGAACATGTGATAGGGGTCACACACAGAGGTCATGAACACACATCAGTCTAATAATTAACAATGATGATAATTAAAGTATTTATAAAGCACAAAATCTTGTCCCTAGAGACTATTCTAAGCACAGGCATGCATGCATGCTCGTGTGCATGCATGCATGAGCACATATCAACCTAAGGGACATAAAAAATATCAGTGTAAGAGTCATGAGCATGTGGTGGTGTAATAAAAACACACACAGGCCATGAATGTGAGTCATGGTAACAGGACCACATTTATAAACATGTATCAGACTGAGTGTAAAACACATGACTCATAAACATGTATCAGACTGCGTGTAAAACACATGAGTCATAAATATGTAACAGACTCAGTGTAAAACACACGAGTCATAAACATGTATCAGACTCAGTGCAAAACACACGAGTCATAAACATGTATTAGACTCAGTGTAAAACACATGAGTCATAAACATGTATTAGACTCAGTGTAAAATATATGAGTCATAAACATGTATCAGACCCAGTGCAAAATAATGAGTCATAAACATGTATCAGACTCAGTGTAAAACACATGAGTCATAAACATGTTTCAGACTCAAAGTAAAACATATAAGTCATAAACATGCATCAGACTCAGTGTAAAACACATGAGTCATAAACATGTTTCAGACTCAAAGTAAAACATATAAGTCATAAACATGCATCAGACTCAGTGTAAAACACATGAGTCATAAACATGTTTCAGACTAAAGTAAAACATATAAGTCATAAACATGCATCAGACTCAGTGTAAAACACACATATATCAGACTCGGTGTAAAATGCATATAACAGACTCAGTGTAAAATGCGTGAGTGTAAAACATATCAGACTCGGTGTAAAACACATGAATGTAAAACATGTTCGATGAGTGTAAAAACGCAAAAATATCAGACTGAGTGTAAAACACATGAGCGAAAAACATAGGCCATGAGAAAAACACAGGTCAAAAACACGTCAAACAGACATGAGTGAAAACATTTTCAGCCAGATAAAACATATAAGTCATAAACATGCATCAGACTCAGTGTAAAACACATGAGTCATAAACATGTTTCAGACTCAAAGTAAAACATATAAGTCATAAACATGCATCAGACTCAGTGTAAAACACATGAGTCATAAACATGTTTCAGACTCAAAGTAAAACATATAAGTCATAAACATGCATCAGACTCAGTGTATAACACATGAGTCATAAACATGTTTCAGGCTCAAAGTAAAACATATAAGTCATAAACATGCATCAGACTCAGTGTGAAACACATAAGTCATAAACATGTTTCAGACTCAAAGTAAAACATATAAGTCATAAACATGCATCAGACTCAGTGTAAAACACACATATATCAGACTCGGTGTAAAATGCATATAACAGACTCAGTGTAAAATGCGTGAGTGTAAAACATATCAGACTCGGTGTAAAACACATGAATGTAAAACATATTCGATGGAGTGTAAAACGCATATATCAGACTGAGCGTAAAACACATGAGCGTAAAACACATAGGCCATGAGATACACAGGTCAAGAGAACATGTCAAACAGACATGAGTGAAGCACCACACTTTCACGCAGATAAAAACCAGGCTAACTGAATCGCTGCACTCAAAACAATGTGCAGGCGCAGGCGTAAGTGACAGCACGGGGGGGGGGGGGGGGGGGGGGGGGGGGTCACCAGACTGCTCGGCTGGCTGGTTTTTGCGGGAGAGAGGATTGAGGACCTTGTCCTCCTCCAGCATCAGCAGCCCCTCCCCCATGTCGCTGATGGCCGGTCCATCCCACAGCCACCACACCCGCTCCCCAGTCATCACGCGCAGCAAGTCTGAAAGAGCAAACCCTCAATCAATCAGCTGATCGAGCAGTCAGTAGTCTGCTGCAGTCACTCCACTCACGGCTTTGAAGGAGGGTGGTCTTTCAAGAGCGGCAGTGGAAGGTCTTTCAAGGGGGTGGTCTTTCAAGGGGGTGGTCTTTCAAGGGGGTGTTTTTTCAACGGGTGGTCTTTCAAGGGGGTGGTATTTTAAGGGGTGGTCTTTCAAGGGGATGGTCTTTCAAGGGGGTGGTCTTTTAAGGTGGTGGTCTTTTAATGGGTGGTCTTTCAAGTGGAAGGTTTTAGGGTGACTTTAGGGCTGTCTTTCAAGGGATAGTCTTTTAAGGGGGCTTTCAAGGGGTAGTCTTTCAATGGGTGGTCTTTCAAGGGGATGGTCTTTCAAGGGGGTGGTCTTTTAAGGGTGTGGTCTTTTAAGGGGTGGTCTTTCAAGTGGAAGGTTTTTCAAGGGGTGATCTTTCAAGGGCTGGTCTTTCAAGGGGACGGTCTTTTAAGGGGGTGGTCTTTCAAGGGGTAGTCTTTCAAGGGGGTGGTCTTTAAAGGGGGTGGTCTTTTAAGGGATGGTCTTTCAAGGGGGTGGTCTTTAAAGGGGTGGTCTTTTAAGGGATGCTCTTTCAAGGGGTGGTCTTTCAACTGGAAGGTCTTTCAAGGGGGTGGTTTTCAATAGGTGATCTTTTAAGGGATGGTCTTTCAAGGGGGTGATCTTTTAAAGGGTGGTCTTTCAAGGGGTGGTCTTTAAAGGAACTGGTCTCAAAAGGAACTGGTCTCTAAAGGGGGTGGTCTTTTAAGGGATGGTCTTTCAAGGGGGTAGTCTTTAAAAGGGGTGGTCTTTAAAGGGATGGTTTTTAAAGGGGGCGGTCTTTCAAGGGGGTGGTCTTTCAAGGGTGTGGTCTCCCAAGGGGTGGTCTTTTAAGGGATGATCTTTCAAGGAGTGGTCTTTCAAGTGGAAGGTCTTTTAAGGGGGTGGTCTTTTAAGGGGTAGTCTTTCAAGGGGGTGGTCTTTCAAGGGGTGTCCAGTCAAGAGAAGTGGTCTTTCAAGAGGAGTGTTAGCTACCTGGTGTGAATCCATTCTCCTGCAGTTTGACCATGTGCTCCCGCTGCTTTGGCTTGACGATGATGGTGCCGATGTATTCCGCTGCTTCCTCAAAGTTCTGGTCAGAGAAGTAGAAGACTCCCACCTTGTCGAAGCGGTGAGGACATCAGTCCGTGTTTGCTGCAACAACAACATTGGTATCCCTGTACCATCACAGCTACCCTGCTCCTCTCTCTCTCTCTCTCACACTCTTCTACCGCAACATCATTTAAATCTGCCCTCAAGACCCAGCCTTTTCCCCGTGAACACTGATTGCTGTATGCTATATGGCTTACTTGTGTGAATGTATGCGTGGTTGTGTGTGTGTGTGTGCGTGTGTGTGTGCGTGCGTCCATCCATGCGTGCGTGCATGCATGCATATGTGTGTGTGTCTGTCTGCATGTGTGTGGGGTGCGTGAGTATGTGTGTGTGTGCATTTCTGTGTGTTGGAAGTGACGCGAAAGATGTTAAATGAAGTGTTGTTGTGTATTCGTTACATAATTAGTAGGACCACTAGGAGTGGTACGGTATACTTTTCCTAATCTATTGTTTTGTATTGTGTGCTTGAGACTCACGTTAGATGCAAGTGCTTTACAAATACCTTTTTATATTACACTGCACCTCAAGAGTCAAACATACACCGTGACTCAAAATTCAAAAAATCTGGGCACATATATCATCAGAATTTTCTTTTTAAACTCACATATAAAAAAAACTAACTTTGGAAGCAGCAGAGTCTAGAGAGGAAAAGCTAAGACCAAGCTCATCTTTGGGTCAGAAGAAGCTCATGCTTTAGCCAAACTGGACAGGACTGCACAAATGTACCCTCATGGGGAGTCAATCTATCTCTCAATCCGGAGGTAAGTCAACAAAGGATTCTGGCAGACAGCTTACCTGGGAGTGGCCCATTTGAATCCATCTCGAGCAGGCTGGTGAACAAAAAGCACGTCAAATTAAATGAAAATATTTGACAGACACACACAATTACAACATAGTTATACACACACGCATGGACACACGCATGCACGCACATGTGTGCGCACAAGCAAAACACACACACACACACACACACACACACACACACACACACACACTGAAAACGTAACAGCTTAAAACTACAATTGTAAATCTGACAGTTGCCCGAGACAGAAAGAGCAGCATGACACATTGACAACTCCGATCATTACAGTCACACATCACAACAGTATTGCAGGGCAGGTTCTTCCACAACGCACAGCACTTGGTCAAAGTTAAAGAATAAAACCAAAACAAACAGAAAAACAACCACAGCAAAGCAACAGAGCCAACACAAGAACTCACCTCATAGGCATCATCTTCATTGTGTTCCATAGTTGGTGGCTCTATCTGGTACACGCTGTGAGCCTTCTTACACTGAAACAATAGCCACCACAGTCATTATCACTTTCGCCTGGAACACAGGTCATCATTTTCACTTCTAGCTGATACACCTGCACCACCACAGTCATTATCACTTTCACCTGGAACACAGGTCATCATTTTCACTTCTAGCTGATACACCTGCACCACCACAGTCATTATCACTTTCACCTGGAACACAGGTCATCATTTTCACTTCTAGCTGATACACCTGCACCACCACAGTCATTATCACTTTCGCCTGGAACACAGGTCATCATTTTCACTTCTAGCTGATACACCTGCACCACCACAGTCATTATCACTTTCGCCTGGAACACAGGTCATCATTTTCACTTCTAGCTGATACACCTGCACCACCACAGTCATTATCACTTTCGCCAGGAACACAGGTCATCATTTTCACTTCTAGCTGATACACCTGCACCACCACAGTCATTATCACTTTCGCCTGGAACACAGGTCATCATTTTCATTTCTAGCTGATACACCTGCACCACCACAGTCATTATCACTTTCACCTGGAACACAGGTCATCATTTTCATTTCTAGCTAATACACCTGCACCATCACAGTCAAATAAATGGGCAGGGTGGGGGGTGGGTGGGGGGGCAGAAGTAAAGTCTATTTTTCCATTAAAATTATGATACAAAGTTTCTTGCACTAAGGTAATAATATTAAAAGGACACTTGCACACAGAGGCCCATACATTATACACCACCCCAAACCCCCATTATATTAGCACACACACACACACACACACACACACACACACACACACACACACACACACACACACTCATGCACACACACACACACACACACACACACTCATGCACACACACACGCGCACATGCATGCATGCACACACGCACACACACACACACACACACACATACACATTCCTATATAAATCAGTCAAGCATTTGCAACTGACCTTGAACCTGTCCCAGGAGAACCAGACACGGTCCCCTTCCTCGATCAGCAAAATCATGGGCTGGAATGACCGGTCCAAAATCTCCACACGATACTCTCTGAATCACATTCAAAATTCATACATTCGAGCAGCCTGGGTTACAGCAACAGTTTCTACAATCAAAAAACAGTGAATTAAGCGGAAGTGACAATCTATAAATAACACTCTATGCAGCACACAACATTAACAGGTCAGCAGTAAATTTTTACAAAAATTGTGAGTGTGTATGTAACACTCTCCCTGTCTCAGCACCAACAACTAAAAACAGACAAAACAACAACATCAAAGCTATAATAAAATAATTAAAAATAAAATAAAATGAAAGAACCAATTACCCCATGGATTAAGACAATCAGTGTAAAAGCTGATGGCAGATTGAGATTATTCTGAAGCAGCAAAGAATTCACTGTGAAAATGAACAATCCTTGTCATCTAACATCTCTCATTACAAACACTTCAAGTATATTGCAGTCTTACCAGACTCTTGTTTGAGGAGATTTTTCTTGATTTCCAAAACAATTCTCACAGGGTTTTTTTGCAAGGGAAACAATCTACAGAAGAAACAGAGCAAGGTGATAGATGAATTCTCACCTGGACACTGACTGCACACACACGATGCACAGGTGTGTCCTGCCTGGCTCCGACCCCTCAGTTCTCAGGTAGTAGAGACCTGGCCGACTGAAACACAACCCGAAACACTGATAAATCAACCAATCCTTGAACCACTCACAAAATCTCACTTCAGCGTTTCAGTCAAATGAGACTGTGATACTTAAAACAGCACACAGAAGTAAATTCACTGTTCCCAGCCATTATTTCTGAATGGTGCACAACCACACTTCAGCGTTTCAATCAAATGAGACTGTGATACTTAAAACAGCACACAGAAGTAAATTCACTGTCCCCAGCCATTATTTCTGAATGGTGCACAGCCTCACTTCAGCATTTCAATCAAATGAGACTGTGGTACTTAAAACAGCACACAGAAGTAAATTCACTGTTCCCAGCTATTATCACTGAATGGCGCCATGTGTCATGCTGTCATACATCACCCTCAGTATCAGGGCCATTTACATTAGCAAAAATTTCAAGGCTGAGCACAGGATCATGTTTATTTACACTTACTGACTTAGCCATCCCAGGATGGATACAGCTGAGCACAGGATCATGTTTATTTACACTTAGCCATCCCAGGATGGATACGGCTGAGCACAGGATCATGTTTATTTACACTTAGCCATCCCAGGATGGATACGGCTGAGCACAGGATCATGTTTATTTACACTTAGCCATCCCAGGATGGATACGGCTGAGCACAGGATCATGTTTATTTACACTTAGCCATCCCAGGATGGATACGGCTGAGCACAGGATCATGTTTATTTACACTTAGCCATCCCAGGATGGATACAGCTGAGCACAGGATCATGTTTATTTACACTTAGCCATCCCAGGATGGATACGGCTGAGCACAGCTCGTATTCCATTGCACATTATCTGCATTTTGTATTGCACGTCATCTGCATTTCACTGTATGTCATCTGCAGCTTTCAACAAAGAGGTGCAGTCTGGAAGTACGGAGGTCGCTGGACCTAACTTTAGGTATAAATGCGACAGTTATTGTGTCTGTGTGTGTGTGTGTGTGCATGCGTGCGTGCATACGTGCATGTGTGTGCACGCGTATGTGCGTGTGCGTGCATGCATGTGTGCATGTGTTTGTTTTTCTGTATAATACTTTATGTAAATTGTTTTGGTAGGACTGTTAATATGTATCATGTGAGTGCTCAGAGCATTGATGAACACATGATAAATGTGCATTATTATTATCATAGTATGTTATATATGAGCATATGTGAGTTTCATAGGAGTTTCACACAATGTATATGAAACAGTGTTGTGATGAACAAATAAAAGCCAGTGCCAAACAGCACAAAACTCACTTGAAGGTCTGTCTGTACGTGCCAGTGGTGGTAGCCACCATGCTGAAAAAGACGGAAAAACCCATCTTCATGAAGATCACCAGCATCTCATGAACATGCATGACAGATGAAAAGTGTAATCACCACCAAAGGACCTTGCTCAAGATCTGCAGCCCTGACATCTTTGTTCATCTCTTGGATTTGAACAAAGATTGTCATTACTCGATCACCATTAGCATCATTGTCATCAGACAAGGCTAATACTGTCCACAGCCTTTTGAGGTTTAAGACAAACAAAATACAGATATTAAATTTAGCTTTTACACTGACTTCCTAATGTTATGATATAATAGCTGAGAAAAAAGAAGAAGATAAAACCATCCCTGAAATAAAACCACATACTTTAGAAAAAAATCATCACAAGGTTTTACATTTATATGGCAGAGAGAGAGAGAGAGAGAGAGAGAGAGAGAGAGAGAGAGAGAGAGAGAGAGAGAGAGAGAGAGAGAGAGAGAGAGAGAGACAGAGAGAGAGACAGAGACAGAGACAGACAGACAAAGAGAGACAGACAGAGGAGAGAGAGAGAGAGAGAGAGAGAGAGAGAGAGAGAGAGAGAGAGAGAGAGAGAGAGAGAGACAGACAGACAGACAGACACAGACAGACAGACAGACACAGAGAGACAGAGACAGAGAGACAGACAGAGACTGAGAACTGAGAACTTTATTACACAAGGATTAAGATTTTAGGCAGTTGCCTATTCTTACAATCTGTCCCTGCTAATCTACATGCCAACAGGCTACATATAAAACGATAGTAACAACATTGATTACCGGAGTATTGATGAAAAAGATGATAATGTCAGGGAGGAGGAGGAAGAAGGAAAAAAAGGACAGAGAGAGAGAGAGAGGACTAAAATCTAAATAGTATTTGCTACCACTAACAAAAAACCAACACACACACACACACACACACACACACACACACACACACACACACACACACACACACACACACACACACACACACACACACACAACACACACACACACACACACACCACACACAACACTCACACACCACACACTCACACACACACACACACACACACACACACACACACACACACACACACACACACACACACACACAACATGCAGACTCTATACATGAATCTTTAATCTCCTTCAAAAGCTAACCTCTGAACAGCTGTCTGTCGACTGAGACAGCCCTTGTCAAAGACGTAGCTGACTTCGGACACGGTGTGTGGCACAGAGGTCTGTTTCCATTGCCACCGGATGGAGGTGCCCTGGTCGATGTAGATGGTGTCTGGCATGAATCCATCGTCTGTCACCTCCGCTAACAAGTCTGTCTTACGCCGCACTCGAACCAAGAGTGGGGTGCAGCGAAATCCAGAACTGTGTGGAGAGGAAAATTCTGACATCTCAGGTACACAGAAAAACATTTTATGAACATATAGTAAGTGCATGTTCATATATTTGTGTGTACACACATGCATATGTGTTTCTGTGCGTTTGTGAGGGCATGTGTGTGAGTATGAATGTACAGGTATGTGTGTGTGTGTGTGTGTGTGTGTGTGGTGTGTGTGTGTGTGTGTGTGTGTGTGTGTGTGTGTGTGTGTGTGTGTGTGTGTGTTAGTATGTGCCTGTGTGTGTGTGCGCGTGTACATGCGTGTGTGTGCATGCATACATGTCTGTGCACTTGTATTTGACTATTCTGGAAAAGAAAGCAAGGTTTCTTCTCCCTTCAAATGACATAAAACTTTACACACTTACACTGCCAATTCATTTAGTCACACCATTTGTCTCACAAGCATTCAAAATATAAAGTAATGTTTCTATCCATGTCCATCCTTGACCCAAAGTTATAAACACAAATGAAAACAAAAGACACACCATAACCTGCATCTGCAACAGAAGCATGTTACTGTCAACAAGACATTAACATCTACCACTCGAAGGTTAGCAGTCTTCTAACCTTGTCACCAAAACACCACCACTTTGTTTTAGTTATAAGCCAGCATTAGTAGAAGCGCTGCACAAAGCTTACTGGGTTTTGTATTTTTCGTTAATAAAGAGAGTGTCCTTATTTTTGTTCTGGGGGTAAAACGTCTTTTTTATTTTGGGGTAAAAATCCAACCAGAGGCACATTTGGATACATTTCCATTGACAGCATTTTTGTGGTAACATTGACATCTGGGGTTCCATGATGTTCCTGCTATGAAACTAGAGGTACTGGTAGTACTGGAAGTTGAAAACATTGTCCACTTTTATGGACAGAACAGGTGAAATTTATGGAAAGTTCAACCACCTTTTTTTTCAACGTTGTTTTGATTTTGGACATGGGCACTTTTATACCAGAAAAATACTTTAGCAGACAAATATTTCCTGTAAACAGTTTTGATTAAGAGGTCATGTGACCCATTTGCTGACCACTCTATTTCTGCTTACGCTATTTTTGTTGTGAGAAGCAGACCTTTTAGGCAGACAGAAAAATCATTCTCAAATCAAGGTTGAAAACTCAGTCTGCCAGTCAAATCAATTTTTAAAATCCCAGCCTCTATTTCATGAAGCAATTTTGCCTTGGCTCATTTTTATTTTGGTGGTAAAACATTTGGTAGCTACGGTGTAATGCAGAAGAAAATAGAAAAGAAAAATGAAAGTGTTGGAGAAAAAAAAAAAAAAAAAAAAAAGAGAGAAAAAGAAGCCTCTTTTGTGTGTCTTTTTTCCTGCAAAATATATTACCCATCGCTTTGCCCAAATCCCATGGAAAAGTAATTCTAGGGCAATTTTACAGTCTGATTCATTTAAATACCCACAACACAAAGAACCAAATGCAACAGTGGTTAATCAGGAACAGGCTGTTCACTATAAATTTCAATTTTGTGTTTACACGGCCATTTTGTCTGACACAAGATCTAATTCCATTTATGCAACCCAAATCCCACACGTGTCACTTTACAATTCAACCAAGGCCCAGCATGTAATTATTATTTTTTAATTCAATAATAAATAAAGAAGGAAAAATAAGTCATTCTGCACGGCAGCATGTCTGAGATCATTCTGCACAGAAGCCTGTCTGTGACTGTTCTGATGTCCCAAAGAAAAAACCCAAGTGCAACAGGTTGATACCATCATAAGTATGATTAATACATAACACAAAGCACAAGGCCCAAGCCAGAAACCAACACAGCCTTAAAGGGGACTCCAAGTGATGATGCAAGCTGGCCTGAAAATGCAGAAAATGTGCAGACCTTTCGAGCTGCAGGCTTTGTATGCTTGTTCTATCAATACTTATGCAACAGAAGTACACTACTTCTTTGCTTCAAGTTTGAGCTCTGCAGGGCACAACTGTGTTGGTTCCCTCTTCACCGATGATGAGCAGAAAAGGGTGGGATCATGATGTAATATGTATGTACTATATGTAATATATATATACTTGTGCCACACATGTTGGCCTTGTTCATCATGCCACAGACACAGCCAGCCAGACATGAAACAGCATGTTCACAGCAGTGTTTTTGTGACTTTCAAAACTCTCTCTCTCTCTCTCTCTCTCTGTTTTTTTTTTGGTTTGTGTGTGTGTGTGTGTGTGTGTGTGTGTGTGTGTGTGTGTGTGTGTGTGTGTGTGTGTGTGTTTTAAGCTATCTAGACCATAAATTAACAGAAAAACTGATGTGAGTCTTGTGTCCATTTCTTTCCCATCACTGGGGCCTGTGATGCATCACAGCTTGGTATCCCCTTTAAAGCATCATTCTGACACATGGTGTGGTCTCCCATGCTGACTGCTTTATAAATGTGTATTTGTGTACGCAGGCTGAGCAGCAAGCATTGCCTTTACTTCCCATAGTCAGCAAATGAAAGAAGCTGTGGCTCAAACACAGACAGTGTCACTAGGACACAAGTGCCACATTTAAAAAAAAATCCATATTTTTAGCTTTGTGGCAATACCATTGTTAAACAACCTGCATTTTATTCTCCTTCTTTTTTTAACGTGCACTGGAATCCCTTTCGTTCATTTTAGACAGAGTGGCTGGCATCACCACCTAAAAGATGCTTAAAGAAAGACTCAGGAAAAGAGAACAGTAAAGACATCTCTCACCACTTTGTCTCTTTGAGCAGAAGCTCATTTAAGAGGAGTTTACCATGATAAGGGGGTTCCATTGCAGTTCCAGTAGCTAGAAAATCTGGATTCTGTGATTCGCACTCTAATAACACTGAGGTTTTACCCAATACAGCATTAATCTTGCAGGGATGAAATCACCCGTTTGATCCAGAAGCTTCCAGGACCCGGAAAATGCTTCATAATTTACACGATTAACTGAGATTTTGAGAAATTACAACATCTTCATATGTGTACAGTTCTAATGCTAATCCATCCCTCAGTGCTACTGTTAGTCTTCTTCTCTCTTCCCCCTATCTAGGCGAAGCTCATCAGTGATGTTAGTGCTACATTATAACACAGTTTTCTTTCCTTTTACTGCAGTCATTTGATTCCACCAATGCAAAGCTTCCAAAGCAAACTGCAAAGAACCAGCCGCAGTTAAGTGACGCCACTTTTTTAATTCTCTTTCTTCGCATGAAAATCGTAACTGTGCTTACCGTCGCTGAAATCTAGAGTGAGAAAAAAGTGGTTCAAACAAATTTTAAGAATACAAAATCCCTGTTCAAAAGCAAGGTAAAAGGAATTAGAGTGAGGGTGGAAGAGAAAAAATAGATAGACAGACAGAAAGACAATGAAAAGAAGTGAGGTGCGAAAGGGGGAAAGTGCGGGGTGGGGGGGGGGGGGGGGGGGGGGGTCGATGGGGGGGGGGGGGGGGATGGGGGGGGGATGGGGGGTGGGGGGGGTGGCAACAGAGAGAGAGAGAGAGAGTGAAAGAGAGAGAGAGAGAGAGAGAGAGAGAGAGAGAGAGAGAGAGAGAGAGAGAGAGAGAGAGAGAGAGACACACACACACACAGACAGACAGACCGACAGACAGAGCAAGAGAGGGAGAGAAATGCAGAGAGACAGAGGGAAAGGCGTGGGGGTGGATATCTAAGACCAGTTAGGTAAAACAAAAAAATGACTGAGAAGAAATCAATGCAAAAGTGCATGGAAGACCTATCAGCTCAAATCACACTCAGAAAAAAAGGCAGCACAGTGCAAAAGGTCAAGAAACAAAACTGAACAATCAAGACCATCAACTGTCATAACAGCTGTATCAGTAGGAACACTGAGCCTGTGCTGCTGTACTGCTAAACCTTCCCGGCCAAACCAAGACCTAGAAACCCCCCCAAAGTGACCATTTCAAAGAGCTGAAGAGAGGTGACTCACAGGGCAAATTTGTATTCCCCCTCCAGGTTGAGCTGTTGCTGGACGACGCCATGATGGTCGTCCATTGGCACCTGGTAGCCCCCGATGACAGGGCGCAGCTCCTCTCCGTCATAGACCACCTGGAGGAGGATGGCACTGCTGGGAGCAGACTGGTCGCACACGAAGCGCACCATCTGAAACATTCAGTCACCAACATTATCTCACTGGAGGCCACAGAGCAAGTAAACATCATATGAAACATTCAGTCACCAACATTATCTCACGATAGGTCACACATGATATAAACATCATCCGAAACATTCAGTCACCAACATTATCTCACGATAGGTCACACATGATATAAACACCATCCGAAACATTCATCACCAACATTATCTCACGATAGGTCACACATGATATAAACACCATCCGAAACATTCAGTCACCAACATTATCTCACGATAGGTCACACATGATATAAACACCATCCGAAACGTTCAGTCACCAACATTATCTCACGATAGGTCACACATGATGTAAACACCATCCGAAATGTTCAGTCACCAACATTATCTCACTGGAGGCCACACAGAAAGTAAACACCATCTGAAACATTCAGTCACCAACATTATCTCACGCAGAAAGTAAACACCATCTGAAACATTCAGTCACCAACACTATCTCAAGATAGGTCACACAGAAAGTAAACACCATCTGAAACATCCAGTCACCAACATTATCTCACACAGAAAGTAAACACCATCTGAAACATTCAGTCACCAACATTATCTCAAGACAGGTCACACAGAAAGTAAACACCATCTGAAACATCCAGTCACCAACACTATCTCAAGATAGGTCACACAGAAAGTAAACACCATCTGAAACATCCAGTCACCAACATTATCTCACCAAAAACAGTTGTCTTCCATGATTTCAGCATATGTAGGCCACTTACGGTTACTGGTTAAGAAACACAATCCCAATCTGTGAGAATTTGCATGTACAGTCTCGCTGTCAGTTTTTGAGGCAATCCAACTAAAACATGACTGACTACTTCCATTTTTATTCTCAAACTGGATGTTGTGATGTCCTTGAAGATTTTGCTGTCTACCTGGGCGGTGGAACTGTTGAGGTACCTCGACTTACTCTGAAGCCCCAATCTGTCTGGTCTTTGATATTGATAACAAAGCACCTTGTCTTACAGTGAAGCCCCTATCTGTCTGGTCTTTGATATTGATAACAAAGCACCTTGCCTTACAGTGAAGCCCCTATCTGTCTTGAAGATCCCCTTTCTTGTAACCCCATCTGTGGCGAATTTTAACAAAGCACCTTGCCTTACAGTGAAGCCCCTATCTGTCTGGTCTTTGATATTGATAACAAAGCACCTTGCCTTACAGTGAAGCCCCTATCTGTCTGGTCTTTGATATTGATAACAAAGCACCTTGCCTTACAGTGAAGCCCCTATCTGTCTGGTCTTTGATACTGATAACAAAGCACCTTGCCTTACAGTGAAGCCCCTATCTGTCTGGTCTTTGATACGGATAACAAAGCACCTTGCCTTACAGTGAAGCCCCTATCTGTCTGGTCTTTGATACTGATAACAAAGCACCTTGCCTTACAGTGAAGCCCCTATCTGTCTGGTCTTTGATACTGATAACAAAGCACCTTGCCTTACAGTGAAGCCCCTATCTGTCTGGTCTTTGATACTGATAACAAAGCACCTTGCCTTACAGTGAAGCCCCTATCTGTCTGGTCTTTGATACTGATAACAAAGCACCTTGCCTTACAGTGAAGCCCCTATCTGTCTGGTCTTTGATACTGATAACAAAGCACCTTGCCTTACAGTGAAGCCCCTATCTGTCTGGTCTTTGATACTGATAACAAAGCACCTTGCCTTACAGTGAAGCCCCTATCTGTCTGGTCTTTGATACTGATAACAAAGCACCTTGCCTTACAGTGAAGCCCCTATCTGTCTGGTCTTTGATACTGATAACAAAGCACCTTGCTTTACAGAGAAGCCCCTATCTGTCTGGTCTTTGATACTGATAACAAAGCAATCTTATTAGGTCTGGACTCATCCAGCAAAACAAATGTAACCATTTAGTTAAAACATACACACAAAAGTTATCAGCAAGTTTCGCTCATCACCTAGAAGGAAGACACGATGACACACATGCTAATATAGAGTTATCAAAGGCAGCATCAACAGGTAGCAGTAGTCACTTGCCAAAGCAAACGCAGAGAAGAATAAATGTGGACTCATCAACAAAACCCTCATGAGTAATGTGTGTGTGCGTGTTTCCATATAATACCTTAGGTAAATTGTTTTGGTAGGACTGTGCTCTACATGTGTATAGAATATTGTACTTAGGTTAATATGTATCGTGTGAGCGATCAGGGCGTTGATGAGCACATGATAAATGTACATTATTATTATTATGATTAATAAAAATCTGAAACAGAATGACTGCTAGATGCCTACAATCTTCCTACAATCAACAACAGATCAACCAAAAAAAGATAAGTTTCTTTCTCATTTTTCAGCATTTCTAACTGTTTAACTGTTGTTTAAGTGACATTTTGTGGCTCGACAAAGGGGATTTCCCCCAAAAAATGTGCATATTGCGTGTCTAAATAAATAAGCATTCTTTTGAACAAAACAAAACAAAACGAAAAACAAAATCTGAAACAGAATGACTGCTAGCATTCTAAAACCTTTTAGCCTTTTGTGTTTGGATCTTGTTCTTTTGAACGATTTTGTGTTTGGACCTCATGAGTAATGTCTTACTCTCATCCCAAAGCAGGACTCCCAAAAGTATACACATCTAAAAAACATTTATAACTCAAACACTCCTCTCCCCCTCCCTCCCCCAACTGTTTGGATGCACCAAGCCAACAAATAAATGTACCGCCTACACAGAATTATGGATGTTTGGCCAAAATAAATTGACTCGCCCTCTCCAAAACAATGTTTAACATCCCCAGCACCGTGAGACTGTTTGAATTAAGCATTATGACACCAGACCTCTGAGCTACTCTCCATCGTAGTCTCCGTCCGAGGACAATTTCAAATCAGCTGGAAGAGCCATATTCATCAAACGCTTTGAGCACTCTGATTTGAGTATTCAATAGCGAGATCAATATCCACAGCGCATGCCAGTGATTGCCAGCCATGCACAAATCAATGTGGAGATTGACAAATTTCCCCTCAATAAAATGACCAAGGCAACAAACCAGGATCCGATTTTTGATAACCCCTCTGCTCTCAGCTTGGCATTATGGGCCAAACATCAGATTCGGTTCAGGGGGGTGGGGTGGGGTGGGGGGGGGGGGGAACTGATGCACCCAATAGGCTATTCATGAAGGGAGTACGACTTTCTGTCTCTCCATTTTTTTAAATCCTCCCCCCCCTCTGATTTACTCTATTTAAGGTCTTCCAGATCTAAATATAGCACCTCAACAATTAACTACTTGCTTGTTTTTTTCTACACTTCGACCTAAAATGAATAAAATGCTCTGATATAAGGGGGTGCATGAAATACTGACAACCTTACCCTGAATGAAATGCTCCTAACACTACAGGGAGTGCATTCAATCCAAAAAAAAAATAATTTACTTTTTGATCTCGTGAAATTTGGAAAATGGATTTTGATCATGGACATGCACAAGTGAAAAAAAATCTGAATATATCCTTTGAAAAGCAGAGTTTTATTTGATAAGCCAAAGGCAGTGTTTGTGAGACTGCCTTTGGCTTATCAAATAAAAATCTGTTTTTCAAAGGATGTATTCAGATTTTTTCTCACTTTTTTTTCACAGATTTTTATTCAATAAGCCAAAGGCAGTCTCACACACACTGCAACTGAATCCTTCTCAGCACCTCTTCCTCTGCAGGTAGCTATTTAAAGAGAATGAAGCGGTTTGCCGTTGACAGCTACACGCCCCAGCAATTCCCTGATGGAGTGCACACAAACTGATACAAGTCAAATCAATACGTCCCTTGTCCTTGTCATTCAACTCTCCCTTTTCACTTCCTCCCCGTCACCTCTGTCGACCTCACAGCCAATGGTGTCACACTCCCTGATCGTCATCCATATCTGGACACAACCCATCAACTCAGGGAAAACGAAACCAATTGCTGGTGTGCGATTTGAGGCACCACTTACAATGCAAACACAAGTTTAATGTTGGCAAACTTGTTCTGTGGACTAGTTTTCGTACTGTCATATTAAATTAGTGCTCTTTTTAACCATTTCTGTTTTTGGATCTTGTTTTAAAATGCTAGCAGTCATCCTTGTTTAAGATTTTTTGTTCGGTGCAATCGAAACCTAGTGACACACAGCCATCAGCCATGAGGAATGTATTGAGCTCCTATAGCCAGGAAAAAATCCATTTTCAACAAAATCAAATAAAAATTAAAATTGTGGCAGACCAGCCCCAAAAAGTTTTCAACGAGGGTCACATATGATCAAATTGTCCAAAGGCTTATAAAGCTTCAAGCAATGTACTAACAGAAATTGTTAAATTAACTTAAGTAAAGATATATAAGTAACACGTAGCTTTGCAAGAGACAGTTAATAACTGTCACATCTTGTGGCCTAGAGCAGCAACTTCAATGTGTTTTGTCAATACTGTTTGAATGTGAGGAATCTGTATACTTGCGGAAATCTTGCTGACATAAAGAACAGTCACACTGTCAATGGGATGTTTGTTTTTAGACCAGATGGTGAAAGACTTTATAAGTACCTTAAACTGTGTTTGGATGATGTGGGGATACAAATAATTTCAAACACCATCATGCAGCAAAACTATTTCAGTGCACCTGCCTTGGGCAAGATGTAATCAGCCATCCCCCCTTAACAAAAAATGCTTAAGTCAAACACTGAAGGTGCCATGGAATGGAGTGTAGTCTGGTGACTGTGTTTTTTTGTTTCATTTTTTCAGTTATTATTTTTGTACTATCTTTTCCAC
Organism: Alviniconcha marisindica; assembly: GCA_018857735.1. NCBI lineage: Eukaryota > Metazoa > Mollusca > Gastropoda > Provannidae > Alviniconcha > Alviniconcha marisindica. Next base: position 767,639 of record JABMCL010003763.1, read on the forward strand.
CCAAGGGAACATTACATAACGAAAAACTAGCTGCATTAAAGAAGTCAAAATAGCAAAGCTATTCAGTATTATTAACAGATTTGTAAAGTTAGTTATTGTTTTTCTACAAAACTTGGGCAGGGAAGTGTTTTTCAACTGCCATTTGACCTTTAATGTGCACAGTCCTATGAAAGAAGGAACCTTGTTGTGCGTGCGTGTGTGTGTGTGTGTGTGTGTGTGTGTGTGTGTGTGTGTGTGTGTGTGTGTGTGTGTGTGTGTGTGTTTTAGTGTGTGTGTGTGTGTGTGTGTGTGTGTGTGTATGTGCACATGCAATAATGCATGCATGCATGTGAGAGTGTATTTGAAAAAACTACTGAAGCAGAAATCCAATAATGAAACAAGTAACAGTGAAGTCATCTTCAGGGGGTTAAATAACTCAGATGGGCATTGACGCTGATGACAAGTGATGTGCGAAACTAAAGGAAAGTTGCAGCCTTACCTGTCCCTCCATGATCGTCACTTCCTGAATGCTAAATCCATCTGATGAAATCCGCACTTCTGCATCTTCGTAGCCATCTAAAAAAGTCAACATGCACACATATTAGAAAAGTATATCAAACTACTGCGAAGAATACAGTTCAACTACATGCAGTGCAACCACAATGACTATCATGCCCATGACACCATGACTGTGAACAGTGCAAAGTGTAAATAAAGTGTCAAGTTTAAAAGTACTGAGACAAAAACTATGAATTATTAATAAAGACTTTGTACATCACCATACATACAACTATACAGCATAAACAGGCAATGGCTTTATTGCTGCATCCATCCATTTGAAAAAAAGGATAATTTAATTTTGATTCTTGCATCCATCTTTTTTCCCCCCCACTAATCATAATGTGCAAGATTTTGCATGCACTCATTTTTTCCCCATTTATGTGCAAGATTTTGCATGCATAACAAATTAAGTCAAACCTCTTTCCTCCCCCCCCCCCCCCCCCCAATATACCCCCACCATACTTGCCTTTCTTTTGCTTCTTGGAAAATTGGTAAATCTGTATAACTATAAGCCAAGTGCTTGCAACAGGGGCAAAATCTTTTAATGCGTTGAGTGCTGAATTGTACCACACCAGTTGTTGTTGTTGTTGTTGTTTTAAGCAGTCATTACCCTACTGTTGGTTACATACTTTTTCTTCTGTATAACATCAGAACATCTCTGTTTACTGGGGGGGTTTCACACAGCAGAATGCAGAATAATGGACTACCAAACTGACTGGAACTAGGCTTGTTTTTGAGACACTTTTTGTAACTATGGGGATCATACTGTTTAACAATCTGCACCAAATAAGAATAAAACCACCCAAATCTCCAACCTCCCCATCCAAGGGAAAAGGGTGGGGGGGGGGGGGGGTTGCCTCTCAATCTCTCCAACTTACCCATGTTGAACCTGGATGCACGTGCCATGGACATGTGACCTGATGACTTCATGCTGGAATGCTGACTCATCATTGGCTGCTTGCTGCGCCCTGGCGAACGCGGGGGTGAGTCCGCGTGCGACATAGCGGCGGTGGACTGAGCAGCATAGCGAGGGTCCAGGTCCTCCATGTCCCCCTGACTGGATGCTCCAGCCCCCATCTTGTTGGCAGTGGACTGCGGCTCTGGGCTTCTGAAGGTAACTTTGCGTTCTGTGAAGCCGGCTCTGGGACGACTTCTCTTCTTCCTTCTCCTGGCTACCGCAGAAGCATCTGCAGAATCAGTGGAGGAAAGGGAAGAGGTAGAACTGGAACCGCTGGCCGGTCTTGCTTTGGCGTGGGCGCCTACTGGTCGTGGTGTTGGTTCGTCTGTTTCTCCTTGTTCAACGCTTTCCTGTGCTAAATCTAAAGCTGCAGATTCTGTCTGTTTCTCTGCGTCTGTGGGAGCTGGATCGACAGTCTCACCAGGTTTGTCTCTGTTTGAGTCTCTTTCTTCCTGCTGAACAGTTTCGTGAACTATTACATCTGATGTGGCAGGTTCTGTGTGTTTCTCTGCTTCTGCAAGAGCTGAGTCAACGGTGTCACCAGGTTTGTCTCTGCCTGTGTCACCTGTCTGTGTCTGCTGAAGATTGTCATCCACTGAAAATTCAGGATCTACGACTGTGCTGCCTTTTAGGTCAGACAAAGCCTTCCCTTCAGGTTGCTGTTGGGGTGATCTCCCTCCCCTGTCTGTACGTTCCAAGGATTCGGATGATGCTGACGACAGAGAAGAGAATGTGTCTGTTTCTACACTTGCTGCTTCTTCTGATGCTGCCTGGGAACCATCTGCTGATTCCTCTCCACCTTTGTCAGATGACTCTACTGGGCCGGTAGGGTCAAGATTAGGATCTTCTGCTGATCCTTCTACGCCTCCATTCGCTGGGTCTTGTTTCTCAGAGGCAGCAGCAGTCTCTGAAGGTTCTGCTGGTTTGGCAGCGGACTCTGGCTCAGTGGTCTCACTCTCAGCGACTTGTGCTCCTTCGCTGGGGCTGATGTCCGGGTGTTCAGAAAGGGCCTTGAAGGCTTTGGCGATGGACTCCTGAACAATGAGAGAGCTGGTCTGCCGGAGCTTGCCCTCACCCTCAAGTTCAGACTGTTGTTCCTGCGGTTGTTCTGCCTCCTGGTCTTGAGAATCCTTGGCCTGGAGTTCTGCACTGCGGCTCTCCTCACCAGCTAACTTCCTACTTTCGTCTTCAGCAGTTGGGGTTGCTTCAGAAGAAGGAGCAGCAGGTGCTGTGTCTTCTGTAAGGTCGCGGTGTGCTGCCTGAGGCTCAGCTGCAGACTCTACAGGTTCCGGGGTATCTGAAGCAGTGTCTTTGTGACCTTTTTCAGTCTCTGCTCCGTCTTGTTCTGTGCTGTCTTCAGGTGTTTCTGTGGAGCGCTCTGCATCAGCAGCGTCCGGGTGAGAGGTTTCGACCTGCTCTGCGTCTCCGCTCTTTAGCTGAGCTGCTCCACGGTCTTCGCTGGGCGAGAGCTCTGCACTTTCGGTGTCTTCTCTTTTGGCTGCAGGCTCTGTTTCAGGCCCCCCAGGCTTGTCCGGTTCAGGCTCTTTGGGATCAGCGACTGGTTCAGGGCTCACTTCCGCTTCAGAGGAAACCGGTTTGGGAAGCGAATCCCGAGCGAGGTCGCTGGCATCTCCTGCAGCTTCCTGGGCTTTGGGGTCTGAAGAATCCTGGGCAGCAACACTGTGGTGCGCACCTGCTGCTTCTGCCTCTGGTCTGCCACCCTCACCAGTTGCTTCTGCTGAGTTTTGCGCAGCTTCGCTACGCTTGGTTACTGGTCCTGACCCGTGGTCACTGTCCCCTAACCCACCTGGCTGACCACTGTCTGTCTGGACAGGAGCCGAGGTTTCAGAGTCACTGGGTTTGACAGGGTTGGCGCCTGATCCGGCAGGTTCCTTAGACTCTGGGTCTGCCTCAGATGAAGGCGCACCAGCTTGTTCCTGGGACTGTTCTGATTGAGGGTCGGGTTTTTTCCCACAGGTGTTGCTGTCTCCGGGCTCTGTTTTATCCTGATGCAAGTCACCACTGCTTGGTTTGTCAGCTGTCTCTGCACTGTCACCACACACGACGTTGCCTACCAAATCACCGCGTCCACTTTCTGGCAATCCTTCTCCTACCTGTTTTTTCTTAGGTTTGTCTTCTCCTTCTTTTCTTTGTTCGGCTTTTTCTCCTGTGCTCTCTTCATCTGCAGAGAGTTGTTGACCACCTTGCTCTGTTTCTGCACTAACTACAACACCGTCCTTTGCGTCGTTCACATCCCCACCACAGGTATCCTGGGGTTGGCCAGCCCTCTCTGGGGACTGGGTAGTCTGCACAGGCTGTGGTTCCTCTACCTGTGCCGGCTGTGGCTGAGCAGTGGTGGTATGGTCTGGTGTTTCTGCGGTCTCCTCATCCTTCTTAGCTGTCTCTGGTTCATCTCCTGCAAAAGAAGACAAAGAAACGTCACGTTAAGACCTGCGACTGTGGCCCATTCAGATAGCCTTGAAACCACCCAAAATCCTGTTCTGAATGCACTCTAAGTGGAGTTAGCTAATGATTAGATTTATCATCCTGTCAACCACACAGGGCCACACCAGGGCAATCTCAAAGTGGAAGGATTTGCAGACTTTTGCATTTCTTCCTCTTCCTTATTATTTAAAGTCTTTTCATATAAGTGAATTAGACTGATCTTACAATTATGAAAATAACTATATATGTCAGCAAATTACACCCAAACAACAACAGGCCTCAAGAAATTCAAAACATTTTCAAATTATCAAAAGTTCAAGCAGGTTTTGTTTTTTTATTGTTGACAAAGCCTGATTTCAGTCATCTGAAAGTTTATCTAAATTATTGTTCTTGTGTTTTTTGTGTGTGCATATTTATTTATTTTAAAAGAGGGGGGGGGGATGGGTGAAGAGTTATTTTCTTGTCCTATTTGCTTGACACTTGGTAAGTTGGCATGTCACATTTTTTGCAGAAGTTAATACCACAGATATTTTGCTGAAATTAGACCAACAAGACCAATCCTCCCAGCCACACCACACACACACACACACACACACACACACACACACACAAGTGTGAACTAACACAAAATAAAACACTGATTGACACACCCACACCCACGCATGCCACACACACACACACACACACACACACACACACACACACACACACACACACACACACACACACACACACGGCAAACCTTTTCAGACAACAAAATGGGACTGAGGTCTACTATATACAAGTCCCCCACAGAGTGATAGACCATCAAACCAGAACACAACACGTGTCTATCTGAACAGTAATCAGTTTAAACGTCCCATCTCAAGGCGGATCGAATTATTATCGCGACATTAACTAGCTCTGATAGGTATTTACAGACACAACAAACCTTATCTGATGGAATTTTTTTGCCAAGAAACACTTAGCTGCAGAATGGCCACACTGCCGACTGTGCCCACACAGAACCTGACGAAACAGCAGGCACAACAAATAACTGTAGGGCACATAGTAACTACCCCTCAAACTCCGACCGACACAAGGGGTCGACAAACACACGCACACACACTCCCAGAGTTCACGTTCCTGGAGGGGGACCTAGGCAGGCAAGACCGAGGCAAACACGGGGTGGTCGGGCGAATGGTCAATACCCAGTGTTTGTTCAGCCTTGCAGAGGAACCAAAAAAGACTACCGTTCAACGGTCTCTGGTGGCACTTCCACGCTCAACGCCGCCAAACATACGTCAATCCGGGCTTTGAGCGTCCCGCAGTGTCTGTCACCAAAGATCCAACCTAAAACGGTCCTCTTCCCGACCGCGGACCCCCACCCCCCTTCCCCCTCCCCCCAGACCTCCCACACCCATTCCCGCTTCCCTCCCCTCCACCCATCACGAGTCTTGTCTTCTCTCATAGGTTTTTTCCCGCTAGGAGCGTGGACAATAGCGCACTGGACATTAAAGCCCGTCGCTATGTTCAGATACGCACGAAAGCCCACCGACCTTTTTGTCCGTTACTGTGAAGCAGAGCTGTTCATGTGTGTGGCGATTAAAACGGGGGAAAAAACAAACGAAAACAAAACAAAACTGAAAGATGTTGTCTCTTTCGGTCTTGGTTAGGCAATTGTCGGTGTGTGTGTGTGTGTGTGTGTGTGTGTGTGTGTGTGTGTGTGTGTGTGTGTGTGTGTAAAGAGGTAGGTTTGTTTGCTTGTTTTTCTTGCTTTTTACAAGCTGAACATCTAGCATGAGATGACATTTGTCGGCATTTACGTCACCACTCCGTCTTCCCTACTACTCCAGGCCACCCCTCTCGTCTTCTCTTCACACACACAACACACACACACACACACACACACGCACGCACGCACGCACGCACCACACACACACACACACACACACACACACGCGCGCACTATATCACCCCCACCCCCCACCCACACACACGCTCCTACCCCCACACACAAACTACCCCACACACCCCACACATCCATGCACAACATTGTCTTACTGCCATGGGAAGTGCACCAGACCAACACCTCCATGCTTCAATGAACACCAGTACAATACGTCAACACGGGTGGTTTACTTGTCCCGAAATCCTCATATTAACTTCAGTGGGGCGGGTTTTGTCCGGTGTGCCTTTAGCCGGTAATCTTGCGGTAGTGGGGCACCGAGGACGCGGAAATGAAGGTCCCCTCTGCTGAGAACCCCGACCTGTCGGAGGTTCTCTCCCTTTGAATCCGGGAATTGTTCAGAGTATGGCTTTATAGCTTTAATAATAATAATAATAATAATAATGTACATTTATCATGCGCTCACCAACGCCCTGAGCGCTCACATGATACATATTAACCTAAATATGATATTCTATACACATGTAGAGCATAGTCCTACCAAGACAATTTACATAAAGTATTATACGGAAAGACAAACACACGCACACACACACACTACCACACACACACACACACACACACACACACACACACACACACACACACACACACAATGACTGTAGCAGAAACTGAGGACTGATATTAGCTGGGATGAAAATGCTGTGAGAAGTGGGGGGTTTCAGTTTGGCTTTAAAAGATGAAAGGGTTGAGCAGTGTCTACGGTCTTGTGGGAGTGAGTTCCAAATGTGCGGTCCAAAGCAAGAGAAGGTGCGGAAGCCATGAGTCTTGCGTTTATATTGTTGGATTTTCAGCATGCGGGTGTCAGAAGAAGAGCGTAGTGTACGAGACGGAGTGTAGACATGTAGCAGTTCAGAGAGACAAGTATACTGACAGGAATGCCTGCCTTTTAAATTGCTGCCTTTTCGATTCATTCACCTTCATTTCCCCAAGTCCTCTCCTTGCATATAGTTACGTGTGACACGAACAGTCGTTTTGTTGTTGTAGCGTCCCCCAGTTGAACACTATGGGGGTCACTTGGTGCTTCAGCCCTGTGTGTGTGTGTGCGCGCGCGCGCGCGCGTGTATAGCCGATGTGTGTGTGTGTGTGTGTGTGTGTCTCAAACTCCAAGCATCAGTTCAAAATATCAGGGTGCCGGAAGGTGACCACCTTGACACGGTGGACTGGTTTCCACCACTGACTGAACAATGATAATTCTTTATTAAAATTTTGAGAAAGCGGCCAAAATAGCCTAGAGTAAGATTTTCGCCCAGTCGCTTGTCCTAAAATGTTGGTGGGCGGATGAGGAGGGTTGAAGGTTGGTTGAAGTGTTGCTTACGTCCACAGAAACCGTAGGTTTATTAGGAACGGGAGCCCAGGACGTCCACCTCGACTTTCACACAGCTCCTGAACTCTGGTGAGAAAGGGGCTTTAAAGTTGTATATATACACACCGCCCACCGCTGCACTATAAATTAAAACCAACATCAAATGGAAGCAACTGAGCGACCAGCAGTACAGGGAAGGAATCACAGATATTCTATACCAAAACAGCGCAATCCACAACCGAACGCGAGGACCGACACGGAGAGTTACCGCCCTTAATAACAGGCTGAGTGGCTCACTGCAAAGACTATCATTTGTAGAATAAATATATAACAGTCTTTGCTAACGGCCTATCGCGTGAAGAGAGCCGCTTATCTAAAAATACAGATTAGTGGAAGAGAGCATCGTTTGCAGTGTCTTTGCCAGGGGGCAAGAGAGAAAAAAAATCAAAGTGGAAAGGGAGTGACGATTGGCTTAACTAGGACACATCTTCTTTCTGACGACGCTTTGTGATCGATCTGATGTTCATGCGAAGAAGAAATACTGTTGGATCCAGTCGACAGAAACAAGCCTGCTCGTTCGAAGGCAAATAACTGATATCTGTCGTAACTTTATTTCCTAGTTGGCCATCAGGTACTGCGTGATCCTCATGTAGAACATCTACATAAAAAGCTAAGGAGTCTCTTCTCCTCCTTCTTTCGTACAGTGTCCAAAGTCAACATTCAGAAGACACTTTTAGTGCATGCTGGTTTATTCTCGTGTTTCCATAATCCACCGAACTCTGACATCGACAAGATGACCTCTAACGTGCGTGCGTGATCTTTTGCCATGCGTACGCAGGTAGGTAGGTAGTGTTGCTTAATGTCCTCAGATGTCAGTTGACATATTAGGGACAAGCTGAGACCAATGCCGAAGCACGGTTCAATATAGCTTTACGTCCACGGAAACCAGAAGGCTCTTAGGACGGACAGCCCAGGACGGCCACCGACTCTCAAGTTACTCTGAGGGTAAGTAAGTAAACATGGTGCTTAACGTCCACAGAAACCATAAGGCTTATTAGGGACGGGTGCGTACACGCACGGGGGACCTCGCTTTATAGTCTCCTCGGAAGGACTTTTGTAGAGTCTGCACAGAATTTACTCCGGAGAAATCTCAGAGCGGTCGCAAAGCCCAGCGTGTAACGGTCATGCACCCATCTATCTGGCTTTTGCGAGCGAGTGCTCTCGCTCTGCGCCACTGACGCTCAATGGGGGGGGGGGGTTGTCAAAGAAGTCTTAGCTGGACAATCTTTTCTTTTTCCTCTCACCCCCCTCCCCCCTTATTTATTTATTTATCAATAATGCAACTGTCAGCCAGCATTTGCCACGGTAGTTCTAAGTTTAACATCGACCCCACAGAATCAACCCACTTGTCTTCTGTCGCTATCAGTCTCAAACTCTGACAATGTGCAAGTCCGTTCGTGTGTTGTTCGTTACGTTATGTAGTGCGTCAAGTTCGTTGGTTAGATGGAAGGAACGACTGGCTACCTGTCTGGTCAGCTGGATAGCTAATGGCTACCCCGGTAGCCGTTTGCTTGTCACTATGGCAGTCTGGCTACGCTATGCTTATGTATCTGAGCGGGTCGTTCGTTGGCCCCTGTTTACGGAGACCACGCACTCTGCACGAGTGTTCTAAAACAAAGGGCCCTTAAAGGGGCTAGCCTTCTCAAACCAAGGCCTGTTTTACATGGAATATCTAAGCTTTAGTTCCGTCCGTTACGATCAGCGAGACTGGCTACACACAACAACGACGACGACGTGTCCTAACTCGCCCATGCTGCACTGAAAGCCTCTTTGATGCCCAGCACGGAATTTTTGGTTTTTTGTTGTTGTTTTGTTTGTTTGCTTCGTTTTTACTACAGTTTGTTTTGACTGTTTCCTAGTGACTGTTCGTATAAATGTGTTTTGTTGTTCTTGCTGTTGTTTCTTGGTTTCTTTCTTGGTTTTCTCTTGTTTGTTTTTTTTGGTTTTGTTACGTCACTCTCATTTATTGTTAGCTTGGTGAAATTGTTCGTTCATACTTTCCCCCCCCCCCCAACTGTATGAGCTCATCGCCTAAAAGCAGCAAGCTTGCTGATGGGCACATAACGATTCATTGTATTTTATTATTTTTTTGAATAAATTCTTGTTTAAACCAAATGACAGGCCGCGGGTAGCTCTGACACCTGACGGCGTTTCCTACAGCCAGTACCGCTAATCGTTACTAACTAAAGTCGGATTCCAAAGTGAAAATCAAATCAACTGGGCATCAAAAACAAACAAAAAACAGTTCTCGATGATAAAATTATACGTTTTTGTTTTGATCTCCTCTAGTTCTGTACCTGGTGCAGAAAACTCCAAACACATAAAAGGTTAAAAAGAACTCTTATTTAATGTGACAATACACAATATATATATTTTGAACATATAAACGGTTAAACAGAACGCTTACTTAATACGACAATACACAGTACAGAATGTTATGCACTGTTAATCTTTTAGGTGTTTGGATCTTGTTTCAGAACGCTAGCAGTCATCCTTGTTTCCGATTTTCTGCTGCAGTAAGGCCAGCCAAACAAGCACAAAGTGAGCAGGCTGATAATTAATTTTAATAAATAAATTTCTAATGCGCCGAATCCTTCTATGACTGTACACGCGTGAGGCTCAAAGCGCTATGCACGAAACGTTACAACAATACACAACCTAATTTAATAATGCATTACGTATCTCACTGTATCCCTCCTCCTCCCCGGCTGCATCCACACACGCGCACCCTAACACCCGCACACATACAATCTCGCAACCCCTCGCTTCTCCCTTTCTCTCCCCAGTCAGTCACACACGCGCCCCAACACACACATACATACAATCTCGCAACCCCTCTCTCTCCCAGTCACACACGCACCCCAACACACACATACATACAATCTCCCCCTGCAACCCCTCGCTTCTCCCTCTCTCTCCCCAGTCACACACGCACCCCAACACACACATACATACAACATCTCGCAACCCCTCGCTTCTCCCTCTCTCCCCAGTCACACACGCACCCAACACACACATACATACAATCTCGCAACCCCTCGCCCTCCCTCTCCTCCCAGTCACCACGCACCCCAACACACACATACATACATACAATCTCCCCAACCCCTCGCTTCTCCCTCTCTCTCCCCAGTCACACACGCACCCCAAACACACACATACATACAATCTCTCAACCCCTCGTTCTCCCTCTCTCTCTCCCAGTCACACCCCCGCACCCCAACACACACATACATACAATCTCTCAACCCCTCGCTTCTCCCTCTCTCTCTCCCAGTCACACACGCACCCCAACACACAATAATACAATCTGCAACCCCTCGCTTCTCCCTCTCTCTCCCAGTCACACACGCACCCCAACACACACATACATACATACAATCTCGCAACCCCTCGCTTCCCCTCTCTCTCTCCAGTCACACACGCACCCCAACACACATACATACAATCTCGCAACCCCTCGCTTCTCCCTCTCTCTCCCAGTCACACACGCACCCCAACACACACATACATACAATCTCGCAACCCTCTTTCTCCCTCTCTCTCTCCCAGTCACACACGCACCCAACACACACATACATACAATCTCGCAACCCCTCGCTTCTCCCTCTCTCACTCCCAGTCACACACGCACCCCAACACACACATACATACAATCTCGCAACCCCTCGCTCTCCTCCTCTCCTCCCAGTCACACACGCACCCCAACACACACATACATACATACAATCATCCACGCCCTCGCTTCTCCCTCTCTCCCAGTCACACACGCACCCCAACACACACATACATACAATCTCGCAACCCTCGCTCTCCCTCTCTCTCCAGTCACACACGCACCCAACACACACATACATACAATCTCGCAACCCCTCAGCTTCTCCCTCTCCTCTCTCCCAGTCACACACGCACCCCAACCACACATACATACAATCTCCAACCCCTCGCTTCTCCCTCTCTCTTCCCAGTCACACACGCACCCCAACACACACATACATACAATCTGCAACCCCTCGCTTCTCCCTCTCTCTCTCCCAGTCACACACGCACCCCAACACACACATACATACAATCTCGCAACCCCTCGCTTCTCCCTCTCTCTCCCAGTCACACACGCACCCCAACACACACATACATACAATCTCTCAACCCTCGCTTCTCCTCTCTCTCTCTCCCAGTCACACACGCACCCAACACACACATACATACAATCTCTCAACCCCTCGTTCCTCTCTCTTCCCAGTCACACACGCACCCCAACACACACACATACATACAATCTCGCAACCCCTCGCTTCTCCTCTCTCTCTCCAGTCACACGCACCCAACAACACACACACACATACATACATACAATCTCGCAACCCCTCGCTTCTCTCTCTCTCTCCCAGTCACACACGCACCCCAACACACACATACATACAATCTCGCAACCCCTCGCTTCTCCCTCTCTCTCCCCAGTCACACACGCACCCCAACACACACATACATACAATCTCGCAACCCCTCGCTTCTCCCTCTCTCTCCCAGTCACACACGCACCCCAACACACACATACATACAATCTCGCAACCCCTCGCTTCTCCCTCTCTCTCCCAGTCACACACGCACCCCAACACACACATACATACAATCTCGCAACCCCTCGCTTCTCCCTCTCTCTCTCCCAGTCACACACGCACCCCAACACACACATACATACAATCTCGCAACCCCTCTCTCTCCCAGTCACACACGCACCCCAACACACACATACATACAATCTCGCAACCCCTGCACCCTCGCTTCTCCCTCTCTCTCCCAGTCACACACGCCCCCACACACACACATACAATCTCGCAACCCCTCGCTTCTCCCTCTCTCTCCCAGTCACACACGCACCCCAACACACACATACATACACTCCAACCCCTCGCTTCTCCCTCTCTCTCCAGTCACACACGCACCCCAACACACACATACATACAATCTCTCAACCCCTCGCTTCTCCCTCTCTCTCTCCCAGTCACACACGCACCCCAACACACACATACATACAATCTCCAACCCCTCGCTTCTCCCTCTCTCTCTCCCAGTCACACACGCACCCCAACACACACATACATACATACATACATACATACATACATACAATGCAACCCCTCGCTTCTCCCTCTCTCTCCCAGTCACACACGCACCCCAACACACACATACATACATACATCTCGCAACCCTCGCTTCTCCCTCTCTCTCTCTCCCAGTCACACACGCACCCCAACACACATACATACAATCTCGCAACCCCTCGCTTCTCCCTCTCTCTCTCCGTCACACACGCACCCCAACACAGACAAAACATACAATCTCGCAACCCCTCGCTTCTCCCTCTCTCTCCCAGTCACACACGCACCCCAACACACACATACATACAATCTCGCAACCCCTCGCTTCTCCCTCTCTCTCCCAGTCACACACGCACCCCAACACACATATATACACACAGTCTCGCAGCCCTTCTCTCTCCCAGTCTGGCTAGTAGGCTAATTCCTTTAAGACCTACTCTACTAAGGGTTAAGAAACGAAGGAAGTTTTAGCTACAAGACGGTAGCGGCGGGCAGGCGGAGCGCGGCACGGAGAGGTCTGGCACGGTGCCAGCAGCCACCGGGTATGTGCTTGCTTGGGCCTACAGGTCCATGGCTTGTGGGTCGTGTACAGCAGAGAGGGGTGGGGTTGTGACTTCAACTGTACACACACACCGGCTTTCTGCCCTACACTCACGCCACAGCCAATACACTGAACAGTTCCGTACACTGCATGGACTCTGCGTAATATTGATACATCCTGTTAATATGCAGCCCATGGTACGTTGTGTTCCGTGGACGCTGAGTCGAGTAGACTCGTAGTGTAGACTGGAGTGGCGACAAGTTCCACCACACACACCGGCTTTCTGCTCTACACTCACACTACGTCCTATACACAGAACAGTGCTGTACACTGCATGGACTCTCCATAATATTCATACACCCTGCTAGTATAGAGCTCGTGGTACATTGTGTGCTCTGGACTCTGACTCGAGTAGACGCATGTAGACATGGTGCTGCGTACTTTGTCCAACAAGTGATTTGTAAGCGGTAACGTTACTTTTTTCTCAGTTCAGTTCAGTGTTACGTCCACAGAGACCATAAGGACTCTTAGGGGCCGAGGCCACCTCGACTTTAACACAGCTGCCTGAGCTCTGCTGTCTTCTCTTTTCAGTGTTGCTTTACTCAGTTCAGTTCAGTGTTACGTCCACTGAGACCATAAGGACTATTAGGGACAGGGGACCCAGGCCACCTCGACTTTAACACAGCTGCCTGAGCTCTGCTGTCTTCTCTTTTCAGTGTTGCTTTACGTCCACTGAGACCATAAGGACTATTAGAGACGGGGGACCCAGGCCACCTCGACTTTAACACAGCTGCCTGAGCTCTGCTGTCTTCTCTTTTCAGTGTTGCTTTACGTCCACTGAGACCATAAGGACTATTAGAGACGGGGACCCAGGCCACCTCGACTTTAACACAGCTGCCTGAGCTCTGCTGTCTTCTCTTTTCAGTGTTGCTTTACGTCCACTGAGACCATAAGGACTATTAGAGACGGGGGACCCAGGCCACCTCGACTTTAACACAGCTGCCTGAGTTCTGCTGTCTTCTCTTTTCAGTGTTGCTTTACGTCCACTGAGACCATAAGGACTATTAGAGACGGGGGACCCAGGCCACCTCGACTTTAACACAGCTGCCTGAGCTCTGCTGTCTTCTCTTTTCAGTGTTGCTTTACGTCCACTGGACCATAGGGACTATTAGAGACGGGGGACCCAGCCACCTCGACTTTAACACAGCTGCCTAGTCTCTGTTCTCTTTTCTTCTTCAGTGTTGCTTACGTCCACTGAGACCATAAGGACTATTAGGGACGGAACCGGCCACTCGATTTCAAGCTGCCTGATTCTCTTCTTTCTTTTCATGTTCTTTACGTCCACAGAACCATAAGGACTATTAGGGACGGGGACCCAGGCCACCTCGTTACTCTTTCTTTCTTTCTCTCTTCTGCCTTCCGCTTTTATGGGGGTATCCTCAGTTCTGTTCTCTTTCTTTTTCTCTTCTGCCTTCCGCTGTTTATGGGGGTATCCTCAGTTCTGTTCTCTTTCTTTTTCTCTTCTGCCTTCCGCTGTTTATGGAGGTATCCTCAGTTCTGTTCTCTCTTTCTTTTTCTCTTCTGCCTTCCGCTGTTTATGGGGGTATCCTCAGTTCTGTTCTCTCTTTCTTTTTCTCCTCTGCGTTCCGTCGTTTATGGCGGTATCCTCAGTTCTGTTCTCTCTTTCTTTTTCTCCTCTGCGTTCCGCTGTTTATGGAGGTATCCTCAGTTCTGTTCTCTTTTTCTCTTCTGCCTTCCGCTGTTTATGGGGGTATCCTCAGTTCTGTTCTCTTTTTCTTTTCTTCTGCGTTCCGCTGTTTATGGAGGTATCCTCAGTTCTGTTCTCCTTTCTTCTCTTCTGCGTTCCGCTGTTTATGGGGGTATCCTCAGTTCTGTTCTCTTTCTTTTTCTCTTCTGCCTTCCGCTGTTTATGGGGGTATCCTCAGTTCTGTTCTCTCTTTCTTTTTCTCCTCTGCGTTCCGTCGTTTATGGAGGTAGCACACCCGTTTCTTCGGGAGACGACTTGTGCATACAGTGTCACCGTTTCTAATTCCCCTGCCACTTGGGCGGCCACGTTCCGTCTTGGAGGGTTGACCTGGCGTGCGCTGTTTTAGTGTGCCCATGCGAACAATGGCCGCCAGTGCGGGGGATTTTTAACCTCGGTGCGCGCAGCAGTTAATGCATGCAGTTGCACACGGGGGACTGTGCAAGCACCGTCACAGAGTCCGCATTGAAAGGTGACTCTGGGAGAAAAAACCTTGCCGGAAAGGGGTGTCGGCGAATCCACTGAGCTACATGCCCGCCCAACTTTAACACTCAACTGCACGCACGGTTAGCTGACAGCCAACGCCTTGTCTGTGGAAAAACGTCACAATCCATCATCATGTTGTCACGAGTAGAGATCAGATAAAATAGTCTGACACATGTCCCTTTATTCTGTAAGAGGACTTTTTAAAAAAATGAAGTGGAATGAACCAGGTACGAATAGGAATTAGAAAGGAAATTTGTTTGGCAGTAGGCGAAGCCCGGGAAGCAATTCTATATACTGACCCACTCCGGGCTTTATTGGGCAGTTCCGGTGGGGTTGTTAACTCCCTTGACTTTTGCCCGGCATCGCTTAAGTCCCTTGGCTGCTGTTACTTCCGGTGCGTACTTTTTTCACAATGGAAGGCGGTGACAGTGAATTTGCGAATTTTACACGGCCAACTTTAAGGACATTTTGGAGGCCCGTAGTACAGAATGTGTCTGGCACTTGTTGCTCGTGCTATAGGATGCCCCAAATCGCATTTTTTTTCAACGAACTCGCGATCTTCTGGTCATCCAAAAAACGACGCAAAGACACTTTTTCCCCACCCTCCATCGCCTTTCCCCGGTAATGTTTGCAACTGCAACAGTGGTGGCATTTGTACTGCTTCGCAATTCTAGGTTCAACTGGCATTGTTATACGCAGCGTGAAGCAACGCCTACTCAGAAATCGGCCCGGACTTGAAGTGACGCTGCGACTTCTTGCGCGAAAGATTACGAAGGGTATTCAGTCAGTCGTGCAAACCAGCTTCACCGAACCGCCCAACAGAGAGAAGCTTTCATAGCTCTGCGGTATTCGCAAAGGGGACCTTGATTAATGTACGCGTCCGCAGTACCCCATCGCGAGTGCAGCACGCAGTAGAAAACTGAAGTGTCCGGGTTACATGAGGTATGTGTGTGTGTCACGTTCCGGACTCTGCCGAAGAATCCTCTGTACGCTGAAAAATTAACACCCAAGCCGATCAATAGTTGACGACGAACGTGCATGCGTGTTCATGCGGAACAGCTTTCTGACGAGGTGCGTTTTGTTCTCACTTAGGGCGGATTGCATAACGTGGTTAGCTTGCGTAGCCTGCGACATCGCCGTTTACTTTCTGGGAGCGCAAAAGCGGAACACACAGACACAGACACCACACACTCACACACACACACACAGACACAGACACACACACACACACACCCACACACACACACGCTAAACTGCGCAGCAACGGGCAACAGGACAAATGGAAACGTAACCCCATCCTCTAGTGGTGAACAGCAAGTGGTAGCGTCTAAGTTACCGCAAACACTCAGTTGAAATGTTGCTTTACGTCCACAGAAACCGTATTAGGGACGGGAACCCAGGATGGCCACCTCGACTTTCACACAGCTCCTGAACTCTGCAAACACTCCCGTTGTCGGGTGGATGATAATCATGGACGATGATCCGAAAAGGCCGCTGTTGTAGAAATACACGTTTACACAATACCGGTCACGTTTATCACTCTGTGCCTTAAAAGGACAATTGAACCGAAGACACAAGCTGGCCTGAAAATGCAGAAAATGTGCAAGGTTCCGGTAAATCTTTCAAAGACGTGGGCGATGCCGTACTTTCTGTCGGACCTTATGTCGTTGCCATAGCTTTCTCTCACCTGCCGACATGTTAATTTGTCTTTTTTGTGTGTGTGTGTGTGTTGTTGTTGTTGTTGTAAAGTGATCTCCTTTATCGTACTGAAGATTATGTCACTGTTAGTGTTTGGGGTTTAACAGCAGTAAGGAAAAGACAAAAACGCACACTGATTGTATGGATAACAAGGTGAGAGGGCCGATTAAACGGATTAACCTAAGGTTCGAGACAAAATCAAATATGCGGTTTGCGGTTGAGTTTTGATCACATCGGTTTCTCTCTCTGCCTCTGTCTGTCTGTCTGTCTGTCTGTCGTCTGTCTGTCTGTCTGTCTCTCTCTCTCTCACACACACACACACTATATATATATATATATATATATATATATATATATATATATATATATATATACGAACTGCTGTCAGAGTACAAAGAGATTGTTGCTCAGAAGACGGATAAACTCGAGAGCCAAACTTCTGGGAGAAAACACGGCAACAATAAGAAACAAACAAACAAAGCCCTCTTTGTACTCCCTGGCGCAGCAACGCAGAGGCTGTCATCTTCTCTAAACCCCCAGCGGTACATCTTACTCCTTTACAGCCACACAACTCCTTCACCGCCGAACGACAGGACGTTCAAAATCCAATTACTAACTCACCACCGAATGACAGGACGTTAAAATCCAATCACCAACTCACCGCTGAATGACAGGACGTTAAAATCCAATCACCAACTCACCGCTGAATGACAGGACGTCAAAATGCTATTACTAACTCACCACCGAATGACAGGACGTTAAAATCCAGTTACTAACTAACTCACCGCCGAACGACAGGACGTTAAAATCCAGTTACTAACTAACTCACCCCAATGACAGGACGTTAAAATCAGTTACTAACTAACTCACCGCCGAATGACAGGACGTTAAAATCCAGTTACTAACTCACCACCGAATGACAGGACGTTAAAATCCAGTTACTAACTCACCGCCGAATCGACAGGACGTTAAAATCCAGTTACTAACTCACCACCGAATGACAGGACGTTAAAATCCAATACTAACTAACTCACCGCCGAATGACAGGACGTTAAAATCCAGTTACTACTAACTCACCACCGAATGACAGGACGTTAAAATCCAGTACTAATTACTCACCACCGAATGACAGGACGTTAAAATCCAGTACTAACTAACTCACCCCGAATGACAGGACGTTAAAATCCAGTTACTAACTAACTCACCGCCGAATGCAGGACGTTAAAATCCAGTTACTAACTAACTCACCGCCGAATGACAGGACGTTAAAATCCAGTTACTAACTCACCACCGAATGACAGGACGTTAAAATCCAAGTTACTAACTAACTCACCGCCGATGACAGGACGTTAAAATCCAGTTACTAACTAACTCACGCCGAAGAAGGACGTTAAAATCCAGTTACTAACTAACTCACCCCGAATGACAGGACGTTAAAATCCAGTTACTAACTAACTCACCGCCGAACGACAGGACGTTAAAATCCAGTTACTAACTAACTCAC
The DNA here is from genome assembly GCA_018857735.1 of Alviniconcha marisindica. Taxonomy (NCBI): domain Eukaryota; kingdom Metazoa; phylum Mollusca; class Gastropoda; family Provannidae; genus Alviniconcha; species Alviniconcha marisindica. The sequence continues at coordinate 785,992 of JABMCL010003763.1, forward strand.
CGCCGAGTGACAGGACGTTAAAATCCAGTTACTAACTAACTCACCGCCAAGGGTGACAGGACGTAAAAACCCAAAACAAACTCAGCTCCCTATGACCAGGACGGGTGTTAAATAAGCCAACTACTCCTAAACTACCATGCAGGACTAAAATCGTCATTCTTACCTTAGCCCCTTCGACGTTCGCGGGACACTTCGACATGAGATAAAATCTGCAAGATTACTAACTCACTCTCCCCAGCACAGGACGTTAAAATCCAGTTACTAACTAACTCACCGCCGAGTGATAGGACGTTAAAATCCAGTTACTAACTCTCACCACCGAATGACAGGACGTTAAAATCCAGTTACTAACTCACCACCGAATGACAGGACGTTAAAATCCAGTTACTAACTCACCACCGAATGACAGGACGTTAAAATCCAGTTACTAACTAACTCACCACCGAATGACAGGACGTTAAAATCCAGTTACTAACTCACCGCCGAACTTGACAGGACGTTAAAATCCAGTTACTAACTCACCGCCGAAGACAGGACGTTAAAATCCAGTTACTAACTCACCACCGAATGACATGACGTTAAAATCCAGTTACTAACTAACTCACCACCGAACGACAGGACGTTAAAATCCAGTTACTAACTAACTCACCGCCGAACGACAGGACGTTAAAATCCAGTTACTAACTAACTCACCGCCGAACGACAGGACGTTAAAATCCAGTTACTAACTCACCACCGAGTGACAGGCCGTTAAAATCCAATTACTAACTAACTCACCACCAAAAGCGGGCTGCCCGCGGACGGCTAAAACAGCCCAACACACAAACCAGCTCCCTAACGACCCGGCGCCGGGTGATTAAATAGGCAGGGACCACCACCGCTGACGTGCCTATAAGCTTTCCTTGCACGCTCACTAATTCGTCTTTTCTTCCCTGTCGAGCCCCTTTCGACAGTTTCGGAAATCGGGACACTTCGACTTGATGAGGAATAACTTAATCATTGCTAATGTAGTTTATTCCCACCACCACCCTCCCCCAGCCACCGAACACCCTTTCTCGCCTGCTAACACCGAAGATTGTACAGCTAACTAGCTCGACCGTCTTTGCTAGACTGTAGTTTATCCACCACCACCACCCCCCACCCCATCCGCACCCAACACCCCCCTTTCTCGCCTGCTAACACCAAAGATTGTGCACTAAGTTAGCTCAAAGATTATGTATTTATCATCTTTGGTTAGCTCGACCGTCACCAAGTAAGTAAACATGATGCTTAACGTCCACAGAAACCATAAGGCTTGTTAGGGACGGGGAGAAGTGGGGGAAGGGGGTATGGAGGTGGGGGGAGAGGGAGAGGGAGATTATATACCTATCGCTACACTGTCTTACCACCAGAATGACTTCTGCATTAAGGTGGGCAGCGATGAGGAGCCATTTCAATGTTCATAATTGTGAGGGACAAAGTCACAAGACAGTGTCCACAGACCACAACTTTTCAAGAGAAAGGAGAGCCGAAGCAGATTCGAACCGAAGTCCCTCTGCTTACCAGCCTAACGCCTTGCCGCTAGGCCAAACCGGCTCACGCTCGACCGTCTTTGCTAGAATGTAATTTATTAACCCCACCCCCCTTTCTCGCCTGCTAACACCAAAGATTGCACAGCCAAGTTAGCTCGACCGTCTTTGCTAGCACCCCGATGTTTACGGGTTGGCAAAAGCGTGGGTAGTTACGGCAGAGAGCAGATTAGGAGGCGGGTAAAAAATAAAATACAAAAAGGAGCCGAAAGCGACGGTTGAAGAGCAAAATGGTGCAGAGCCATCGATCATGGCCCAAGAGCCAGTGAAAGCTGGCCCGGTTCTGGGGGGGGGGGGTATATTGTGTAATGCCCGAGGGATTATAGATCTCTCCTCATCAGGGGCTGTTTGGATGTATCACACGTCTGCCGCGCTGGGATATATATTTCATGCCTACACCAGACGCGTCGTGTCAAAAGCCCCTTTGTGTATCTGATGTCGTCTCTGTCTGTCTGTCTGTCTCCCATACGGATATAAATGATGCCTGTACTTTTATATTTACTCAAGGACTAACCGTTATGTTTTTAACTGAACCTAAACTACCATCCTTGCAAAATAAAGTTTTTGATTTCGAGTTCTCTCTGTCTCTCCCTCCCTTCGGGATGCCTAAGCAAACCGTTTTGATTATTATTTCGAAACAGACCTAGGCCCAGAGCACTCGTGCAGAATCAAGAAACAAGGGAGTTATTTAGCGCTCGAAACACGTAACGCGAGTCCAGCAACAAAGACCCGAGTCACCTACGGTAACTCTCACCTGGCATGCGCGTAAATACAAGGTACGTAAACTCCACCCGAGGTACATCCTCATATTTTTATTAGTATTTTGTAGCATTTTCCTTCCCCTTATCCCTGATAGGTTGCCCAAACCTTTATCCTTGCGTAACAAAGTTCAGTCAGCCAGTCAGTCGGTCAGTCAGTCTCTCTCTGAACTGAAGCAGAGGTCTGGTCCCGTTCCCCAAATACCTCTAGGTTTCATTATCCCGATCGACGCACTGCTCCTTCTTGCGAATGAACTACACAATACAGCGCTCAGCAGCAATACGGGAAGGAGAGAGGTACGTGTGCCTGGAGGAGAGAGGGTAGAGAGAGAGAGAGAGAGAGAGAGAGAGAGAGAGAGAAGAGAGAGAGAGGGAGAGAGAGAGAGACAGACAGAAGAGACGAGACGAGAGAGAGAGACAGAGACAGAGAAGAGAGAGCAGACAGAGACAGGAGAGAGAAGAAGACAGCAGACAGAAGAAGACAGACAGACAGAGACGAGACAGACAGACAGACAGACAGAAGAAGAGAGAAGAAGAGACGAGAGAGAGAGAGGAGAGAGACGAGAGAGAGAGAGAGAGAGAGAGAGAGAGAGAGACAGACAGACAGACAGACAGACAGACAGAGACAGTGAGAGACAGACAGAGAGAGAGAGACAGAGAACAGAGAGAGAGAGAGAAATAGACAGACAGAGACAGTGAGAGACAGACAGAGAGAGAGACAGAGAACAGAGAGAGAGAGACAGACAGACAGACAGACAGATAGAGACAGAGACAGCGAAACAGACAGACAGACAGACAGAACTAAGAACTGGACCCCTTGTCTTGACTAGACTTGATTTCAACCCGCGGTCTTCGACGACTGCATGACCACTAATAGGTTCGGGTGGTTTTTCCACTGACGTGAGAATCGCTTCGTTCTGACACGTGGCCATATGGGCGGATAACAAAATATCGAGATTTATTACACTCGCCAATGCTATTTTTGAGTAACATATCCAGATTTATTATAGTTATAAGCCGATGCTATTTTCCGAGTTGATTTACGGTGGCTTACTGCATAAAAACCAATGCAAAAGAATAAGACTCATTGCTAATGTAGTTTATTCCCACCATCACCCTCCCCCAATGGTTTAATAGGTAAATAACAATAATAATAATAATATGCTTTTCTAATGCGCCGAATCCCTCTATGACTATACATGTGAGAGGCTCAAAGCGCTGTACATGAATCATTACAATACACAATCTAATTTAATAATGCGTTGCATATCTCACTCTGTCCCTCCCCCTCCCCTGCATCCACACACGTGCACACACGCACCCCAACACACCCACACAATCTCGCAACCCCTCGCTTCTCCCTCCCTCTCCCAGTCTCTCTCCACCTCCCCCCACACCACCACCCCCCCCCCCCCCCCAAAAAAAAAAAAAAAAAAAAAACCAACCCCAAAACCAAACAAACAAACAATAACAACAAATAAACAAACAAACAAAAACAAAACATCAACACCAACAAAAACCATCAGTCAGCCAATACACAAGTTCCGTCTAAATTCATAGAACACGAAACAGTCACAGAATGTAATGTGTTTGTAAGAATGTCCGGTCTGCTGACCACATACTACTTGAATGTCCTATTAGTATTACTACAATGGTGTTTCAGAAAAATGAGTATGACTTTAATGCTTGTAACAATGTAAGAGATATTTTGTATAAGACTGACGTTATAACTTCTATTGTTAAAATTAGTGTCAACAGTCCTGTGGGTAAGTTAGTATAATTTACTAATATATAATTTTGTTGTTGTTTAATATGTGATTTATTTGTTTGTTGTGTGTGGTGTGTGTGGTGTGTGTGTGTGTGTGTGTGTGTGTGTGTGTGTGTGTGTATGTGCGTGTGTGTGTATGTGCGTGTGTGTACGTGCTTGTGTGTGTGGGCGTGCGTGCGTGCGTGCGTGCGTGCTTGTGTGTGTTTGTGTGTCTAACATCACCTTGCTGCGAACAGACATAAAATAAAATATTGATCGATTTGATCTAACCTTCCTAGGCTTAAACCTGGGCAGCCATACTCACACCGCGGGTTCTGCACACGGCATCACGCGTACTAGATTACCAAAGACAGCGGCCGTAGCTCAGTGGTTTAGCGTGCTGCGGTCGTGATCCAGTGAAAGCAGCTACCGTGGGTTCGACTCCCGGTCGAGGCAGGGCGAAGGCCCGTTTTTCAGTTCTTGCGAGTCAACGCTTGTGGACACTCGTCAGCGCCTGTCCCGCTTTCGTGTGGCACAGCGCGCACCTAAATCGTTGCGCACGTTAAAGATCCCATGTCACCTCCCAGTACGAGAAGGCCTAAAGTGCCGATGGCACGGGAAACAGACGCATATCGCACAATGGTAGCTGGTTAATCAAAAATGATGATTGTGACCCACTCCCAACGGAAGAAGAAGGAGGAGGAGGAGGAGACAGTAGCCTCCCATCATCAAGATGACTGGACGTGTGCAGATACACCACCACACACTCACCGCCGGCACGCACACAGTCGGCGGGAAATTCTTATCACAGGCGCTAGAATTTCGCACCACGTTGACAAACGAGGCCCATTTTGGTTTAAACGAAATTTTATTCATTCATCGTAATCATAAGCTCAACAAATAAGTACAGGAAACACAAAAGCAATATGCTTATTTGAGTGTTACCTATAGATAAAATGATAATCACACAGACATTTACGATGGCAAGATGGCAAATTGTTGTCAAAACGTCAGAGGCAACAAAACCAACAAAGACCAAAATGACAACAAAAAACAAACAAACAAACAAGCAAACAAAACAAAAAGCAAAACAATAACAACAAAACGGGAGGAGGGGGTGGGGGTTAAAAAAGCCAATAACTAACCGAATGGTCTAGTGATGTTGTCATAATTATTGATCTGAGAGAGAGAGAGAGAGGGAGAGAGGATTAAAACGTGTACTTCTTCGCTTGTATCATAAACAAATTTTGGCAGACTTTTTACAGATTTACTTGCCCTGCACAGCGTGTACCAGCTCTGCGAGGTACGGGGTGTATCAGTCGATGCATAAAATTATTATACCCTCTGCCTGTGATCGCTCGAGTCGACATTCCAGAAGTTGATCAAAGGAAGCTCCGCTGTGTCAATCCTCTGTCAATATTCCCAGGGGATAAGCTTGATCTGCTCACTGGCCTTGGCAAACTCAATTCCTGTCCAAGGCGTACAACCTGTTTAGCACATGAACGGGTTAGAACCGGAGCTCTTCCATTCAAAGCATTTTCCGTGTGAGCTGTTTTACTGTGTTTCGGTAAACATTACGGAGTCAATGGCGGATGGTCGTATTTCAGGCTCGTTTATTTATCATTGTCGTTTTGTTGGTTGGATTGTGGTTTTGCTTGTTTGCTGCTGACCGTGTCGGCAGTTTTGTTGGTTGGATTGTGGTTTTGCTTGTTTGCTGCTGACTGTGTCGGCAGTTTTGTTGGTTGGATTGTGGTTTTGCTTGTTTGCTGCTGACCGTGTCGGCAGTTTTGTTGGTTGGTTTGTGGTTTGCTTGTTGCTGCGCGTGTCGCGTTTGTGGGTTGGATGTGTTTGCTGTTTGCTGCTGACCGTGTCGGCAGTTTTGTTGGTTGGATTGTGGTTTTGCTTGTTTGCTGCTGACTGTGTCGGCAGTTTTGTTGGTTGGATTGTGGTTTTGCTTGTTTGCTGCTGACCGTGTCGGCAGTTTTGTTGGTTGGATTGTGGTTTTGCTTGTTTGCTGCTGACTGTGTCGGCAGTTTTGTTGGTTGGATTGTGGTTTTGCTTGTTTGCTGCTGACCGTGTCGGCAGTTTTGTTGGTTGGATTGTGGTTTTGCTTGTTTGCTGCTGACCGTGTCGGCAGTTTTGTTGGTTGGATTGTGGTTTTGCTTGTTTGCTGCTGACTGTGTCGGCAGTTTTGTTGGTTGGATTGTGGTTTTGCTTGTTTGCTGCTGACTGTGTCGGCAGTTTTGTTGGTTGGATTGTGGTTTTGCTTGTTTGCTGCTGACTGTGTCGGCAGTTTTGTTGGTTGGATTGTGGTTTTAGTTTTGTTGGTTGGATTGTGGTTTTGCTTGTTTGCTGCTGACTGTGTCGGCAGTTTTGTTGGTTGGATTGTGGTTTTGCTTGTTTGCTGCTGACTGTGTCGGCAGTTTTGTTGGTTGGATTGTGGTTTTGCTTGTTTGCTGCTGACTGTGTCGGCAGTTTTGTTGGTTGGATTGTGGTTTTGCTTGTTTGCTGCTGACCGTGTCGGCAGTTTTGTTGGTTGGATTGTGGTTTTGCTTGTTTGCTGCTGACTGTGTCGGCAGCACAGACTTTATCAAAGAAATTTCCAGAACGATGTCTTCACAGACGATGCTTATGTCGCCTGTTTTTGTTTATTTGAGCGCGCACGTGCGTGAGCGCGCACGCGTATGTGTGTGTGTGTGTGTGCGTGTGCGTGTGTGTGTGCGTGTGCGTGTGTGTGTGTGTTCCGCTTGTGTGTCTGTGTGCGTCTGTCTGTGTGCTTAACTCTCTCTGCCGAGCAAAACAAGTTTACATTTTGTATAAAGATAGCACCACCACCTTCCTCTTCCTAAAAGAGCTAATTTCCTTCTTCTTCTTCTCTTCTTCTTCTTCTTCTTTCCCTGCAAGAAACAAAAGAAGACGAAGTCTGGGTAGCCTACTGTCTGTGCAGGTGGCTTCCGGTCATTGATTTGCCCGTTCAGTCACGCGAGCAAGGCGATGTGAAGAACGCGGTCTGTGGCTAGTATGGACGCCAACCGCAGAGCAACAGTTTATTGTAACTAGTGTCTATGGCAACGGATGTTGGTGTGAGTTGTTAAGGGGGCAATATCACCCGGAATTTGAAAAAAGAAGAAGTTTGTTGTTGTTGTTGAGTTATTTGTAGTGATTTTTTTTTTTTAATATAAATAAGGCAGACATTCTTCTATGAGGCCCAAGTGAATGGATCTCCTCAGACTAGTAATTATTGAGAAATGTGAAGTCAAAGATATCGAAACTGGTAAAATTATTACTATAGCTACCAGGGTGGAGAATTATTTCGCTAATGGGCAGCACAACATTTTTTGTTTTTTAACCAATTTACTTCAACTTTTGAACACAAGAAGGTAGCATCAGTGGCCCTAGCGTATTCTACAAGATAGCAGCTATCTTCATATATGCAGAAGTTGCAGTGATGTCAAAACACATTTCATGAGTAAAAATTAATGTTTTGCTCTACAGTATTTACCAAAGGTTTCATTCCTAGGACTTAAATCATAGAACATACTAGAGATATTATATCTGTAATGTATTATTTGCAAATAGTAGAGATTTGAGTGAGATAATTTGCAAGCTAAAAGGGCATAAAACATGAAGATATTTTCAGGCACTACTGTTTTTTTTATTAAATACTTTCTGCTTCTAAAGTTAACAACCAAAAGTATTACCACTGGTACATTATTAACATACAACATTATCTGACCCACCTGCCAACTTTTTACAGATGTGTGTCAGCATATCTGGGTGATAGTGCCCCCTTAATACAAACACCCTGCGTTGCCATCGAGACCTACACCTACGAGATGTTGTTGCAAACTTGACTGTCTCGGCCACAGTGCTTTTCGTATTGGGGTAGACAGCATTGCTATGATCCACATTGCCGCCTGTTTCGTTCGTTGTCAGAGGCAGTCTCACGTTCAAAACAGGTATTTCCATAAAACTTAAGCCGCGACTTTTAACTGAAACACGGGCTCAGGAAGACAAGCTCGATCTCCCCCCACTTTCAAATTCCGCAATTTTGCATTGTGTACGACGTCAGTGAACCACAATTTTTGCATTGTATACGACGTCAGTGAATCACAGTTTTGCATTGTATACGACGTCAGTGAATCACTATTATTTTGCATTGTATACGACGTCAGTGAATCACCATTATTTTGCATTGTATACGACGTCAGTGAATCACTATTATTTTGCATTGTATACGATGTCAGTGAATCAAAATTTTGCATTGTATACGACGTCAGTGAATTACTATTATTTTGCATTGTATCCGATGTCAGTGAATCACAATTTTGCATTGTATACGAGGTCAGTGAATTACAGTTTTGCATTGCGTACGACGTCAGTGAATCACACTTTTGCATTGTATACGTCAGTGAATCACAATTTTGCACTGTTTACGACGTCAGTGAATCACAATTTTGCACTGTTTACGACGTCAGTGAATCACAATTTTGCACTGTTTACGACGTCAGTGAATCACAATTTTGCACCGTTTACGACGTCAGTGAATCACAATTTTGCACCGTTTACGACGTCAGTGAATCACAACTCGGGACTGGTACCGACCGGCAGAAAACGAGTGTCCGGCGAGAAACAGCCACAGAATTAGAAGAAGAAGAAACTGACTAATGAGGCTTAGCGGCTTTCCAGTCCCCGTACGACCCAAAAGTGAACAAAACAACAACAAACAAACAAACAACAACAACCAAAAGAAAAAAGAAGAGAGAGAGAGAGAGAGAGAGGGGAGGGAGAGAGAGAGAGAGGGAGAGAGAGAGAGAAAGAGAGAGAGAGAGAGATGGGGGGGAAATGAGACAATTAATTAATTCGGACACTAAAATGAATGACTGAATGAAAATTTATATATATATGGCGCTCAAAAACTTCCGCACGAAACCTTGCGTGTTCACAGCGCCAGATGCACACAGTGCATACACGTAGGCTCTCACAAGCTAAAATTACCTAAGACACCCATGCCAATATGCCAGTAAAGTACAAACAGCCCCTACCCCCTCCCCCACCCTCCCGAAAGTGCAACTATACACAGAAGTTAAATGCAGACAGACAGACAGACAGACACTCACACACAGACAAACACACACACACACACACACACACACACACACACACACACACACACACACACACACACACACACAGAGTATATAAAACCGGCGCGGTTGCTATCCAAGCTCTGTCACACACACACACACACACACACACACACACACACACACACACACACACACACACACACACACACACACACACACACAGTATATAAAACCGGCGCGGTTGTATTCTAAGCTCACACACACAACCACACACACACACACACACACACACACACACACACACACACACACACACACACACAGTATATAAAACCGGCGCGGTTGTATTCACATCTCTCTCTCTCACACACACACACACACACACACACACACACACACACACACACACACACACACACACACACACACAGTATATAAAACCGGGCGGTTGATTCAGCTAGCTCACACACACACACACACACACACACACACACACACACACACACACACACACACACACACAGTATATAAAACCGGCGCGGTTGTATTCTAAGCTCCACACACACACACACACACACACACACACACACACACACACACACACACACACACACACACACACACACACACACAGAGTATATAAAACACCTGCGCTTATTCAAGTTCACACACACACACACACACACACACACACAACAAAACACACAACAACACCACAGTGCCAACCTGGCCAGTAAAGCTCACAAACACCACACACACACACACACACACCACACACACCACAACACACACACACAGTATAAATGCAGAGAGACAAACACAACACACACACACACACACACACAACACACACACACACACACACACACACACACACACACACACACACACACACACACACACACACAAGATATAAAACCGGCGCGGTTGTATTCTAAGCACACACACACCACACACACACACACACACACAACACACACACACACACACACACACACACAACACACACACACACAGTATATAAAACCGGCGCGGTTGTATTCTAAGCTCACACCCACACACACCACACACACACACACACACACACACACACACACACACACACACACACACACACAGTATATAAAACCGGCGCGGTTGTATTCTAAGCTCACTCGAATCGGTCATGGAAGGATGGACTTAATCCAGCAGCAAACATTCGGCTTTTGGTGGGGAAAGGCCGAGTCGCGGTAACCCACACACGTACCCTGTAAGCCCGGGCAGTTCGTGGTTCTTCTTGTTTTCTTCTGTTGTCTGGCGGACTTTCACACTGCTGTGCGGCGACGAATAAACCCCGACCCCTGAGCAACTTTACTAACATAATACATCGATCCTGGTCAACGCGCCCCTGCCCTCTCGACGAAAAAAAGACGCAGGGTCACAGAGACATGAAAGCAGAGCCATGATTGAGCGGTGTCACGCGCTAGCATTGGTGTCCTTATAAACAGACGTTTGGAGATCAGGGGCCTTAATATAAAGGGATAGAGTTACAATAGCCCTGAAGCAAATCAAGCGCAGATATTGCTGTAGCCTCGTCAAAAGCGCAGCCACTTGCACGGTCCCCCGGGACTGTATTTCTTTTCTAATATTCAGCACCCAAAGGCAGTTATTTCATAGTTGCAGTGACATCATTGCTCAGGCCGTTGCAGCCATTGAGGCAGTATAAAGCCCACACTCTAAGCCTCGCTTTCTGGAACCGTTGGAGGTCGTTAACCGATGTCTGGTTGGAGTTGTGTGTATGAAACCGGTAATAGCGACCGAAGAGAAAGGAACAGCGCTGAAAACCCACGCAATTAACCGACCCCTCCTTCGATGTGGTCTTTCAGGTTTTGCCCACCATAAAAAATCAAAGAGAGAGAGAGAGAGAGAGGGAGAGAGAGAGAGAGGGAGAGAGAGAGAGGACATGGTACTATATCATCGACGGCCGATTTCAATAGCCCTTTTCCATTGCTACAACACAACCCACCCCGTCAACCCCACCTTTCCCGAACAAAATGAATTCACGCAATGCATTTCATTGTCACAGCAGACGATTTCCGTCTTTACATACGAAACCAAGCACCGTTGCACCTTTGCAACCTACGCCACAAAAGGAAAGAACTGCCTTGCCGCGCGCTTGGGCTGGGTTGGGTATTGGAGACTTTTAACCACCCCGTTGCCTCCTTTCCCTTCAACTTTCTCCCCACCCACCCTTCCTTCCACCCCTTTCTGCCATTCTTTGAGTCACGTCGCGAAGATTTGTACCTTTCCAAGCGTCAAATCAATCGTAAAATAAAAAAATAAAAAATAAAGCGACGCGCGAAGGCGACTAAACCTATTCAACGATCGAGTGTCGGGGAACTGAAATCTGGATCGCAGCCGTTCCCCGCGTCAGTGAATAACTCTTGTTGTTGCTATTCCGCAGGTGACGGCGCAGCTCGCTATCTGCTCCGTATCTGTAGATGCGGGCATTATCTCCCCGTTCCTGTGGACAATATCGAGGAGAACAATGACTGGAATCGGATCGCCCGGAGACTCATTTAGCGGCCACTCGAGAGACGAATGGCGACGGACGAAATGAAGACCTGAGATAATATTCATGACATTGACGAGGAAGAACAGCAGGGAGGGGGTCGGGGTGGGAGGTGAGGAGGGGGAGGGGGGGGCAGCCTGATTCACGTTGCCTAACGTCACGTTCAGGGGGCAGCCTGTCTTTCAGCCTGACTACAATGCAGTATCCGTTACCGTATCGGGTTAACGGTGTAGATGACGTTCATACCTTTTCTCTTCTCCATGCTGTTGCTTGACAGAAGGCGTCCACGAGCAGGAGGGCCTCCAGCGGTGAAGAACTACAAGGCGGCGGTGGGTGTTCCGGACACGGAGGTGTCCTACAAAAGTCCCTGGTCCCGTTGCCGAGTCCGTCGCGTCGCCACACCCGACATCAACAACACATTCCAACGCCCGAAAACGGCCACCAGATCCACGAACACGTACGTCAAAACGGAATCCCGTCACAAGGCGGCTCGAGTCCACCGTCTCGGACGTCAAAGAGACGGAGCTAGGAGAGAAACTGGGCATCAAATATCCCGGGACATCGGGAGGTCCTCTGCAAGGTTCCGCCTGGGGGAAATCCGACGGGCCGGAGTGCAGTGCAGTCCTGACTACAGCTCTGTGAGGTGCACCTCTACTCAGGGTAGGCCGGTCTACCCTCGCTGGCTACCCTCCACGACAGGCCCCTTGCGCAGGTAACGACGTTGCTATGGCTCCGTGATATATGACCCGAGGAACGGACAGAAGGGTGTGTGGAAGGGGTGATTGGCAATAATTGCACCCTGATACGGAACAGGGGCGGGTGGACAGGGTGAGGGGAAGCCTGCGAGGTAGAGATCGAAGCCCCGTCAACAACAGATCTGCGCCCAACACTTAAGCCGAGACAAGGAAGGCGGGGGGGGGGGGAGAGGAGGGGGTGGCAGTTGCGCACAGAAGGCATACAAGGCTAGATTACATGGATTTCTGCCCTGCACAGCAGTGGGGGGGCTGGAAAGGGGAGGGGTATGGCTAGATGGAAGCTTTGATTAAAAGCCAAATCGTGAATTGTACCCTGGGAGTCGGGGGAAGGGGGGGAGGGGGGGGGGGGCAGGGGGAGTGAAGCAGTGCTGAAGACAAATGACACTGGAATGGCAGAGCGTATGTATGCGAGCCAGAAGGGCGGGCACAGTAGGGGGGGTGGCACTGGGGGTGGGCGGGAGACCGATGAGTAGTTAATGAGGTATCAGAGGTAACAGCAGACGGCCCATTCCACCCGTGCCAACAAGGCCGGGCAGCCCTCCACGTGGAAACCCGGCAGCCCCAGGACCGTCTTGCCAACACTTGTCGTTGAGGGCAGAGGCCCTCTGAGGTCTCGTCGACACTTTGTAGACACACGTGTACAATCGTTCCTGTCACTCACCCAGAGGTCTCGTCGACACTTTGTAGACACATGCACATGATATATGATCGTTCCTGTCAGTCACCCCCGTCAGTCAAAAATGAACATATTACGCTGTGACTCGCTGAGGGGCGGGGTTGTACTTAGCTCAGGGGCGGGTTAGTTCATTGATATTTAAAGTCCAATCATTCGCGAAAGCGGATGTGAGAGGTGGTGGTGGTGGTGGTGGTGGGGGGGGGGGGGGGGGGGGTTACACCTAACACTGCACTTTCACCACTAGAATGATTCTGCATTGAGACGGGCAGCGACGAGAGGCCGCCCTTGCCCCCTCCCCCATACACACTCTCTCACCACCAGATTGATTCTGCATTCAGATGGGCAGCAACGAGAGCTCCCCCCCCCCCTCCCCCGGAAAAAAACAACTCGTTCTCTGCAATCTAACGCTACACTGTCAACACCACAATGACTTCCTCCATTAAGACGGGAAGCAATGAGAGCACCCCCCCCCCCCCCCCCACCACACACACACATTCAAGATTACTTTATTATCGCATCAGAGAATAAAGACATAGACACGGATCTCGGTCCCCGCCAGTACCTCTCCGGGCAACCCCTCGTTTAAAACGAATACTTGGGGGCACTGTGCCTGGGGACACTGCTGAGGGAGACGGTATGCTGAGGGAGACACTGCTGAGGGAGACACTGCTGAGGGAGACGGTATGCTGAGGGAGACGGTATGCTGAGGGAGACACTGCTGAGGGAGACACTGTAGGAACTGCTGAGGGAGACGGTATGCTGAGGGAGACGGTATGCTGAGGGAGACACTGCTGAGGGAGACGGTATGCTGAGGGAGACGGTATGCTGAGGGAGACACTGCTGAGGGAGACACTGCTGAGGGAG
>JABMCL010003763.1:810000-885000 GCA_018857735.1 Alviniconcha marisindica
GTGTGTGTGTGTGTGTGTGTGTGTGTGTGTGTGTGTGTGTGTGTGCATGTTCTTGCTGCTGTTGTTGTTGTTGTTATTGCTGTTGTTGCTTGTGGCATGCATTGCTTCACTTTTTTGTTCCTGTTATATAGGCTAGCTAGCGGGCAGGTTAGATTTTCATTTTCATGTTGTGTGTATATATATATATATATATATATATATATATATATATATATATATATATATATATATATATATTATACTGTATATAGTGTATGAATGTTCATCAGAAAAACTATGCTTAAAAATTCGTAAGTTATAAAAAAATAAATTGTAGTAACAGCTCTGAAAAACAAAGGAAAAAACATTGACATGTTCTAAATCTAATTCCCCTAAAACTGTTGCACAAGAAGCAAAGCAGTGTAGGGGCTCTGAGCCCTCACTAGGCAAATCTGAAGCAATTCAAGCATGCAACGTAAGCATGTTGTGGTTAAGCCCAGTGCTCAGGACTACAGTTTGTCTTCTAGCCTGGCAAGGCAAACACACTGAGTGTCTCGTGTAGTGGGGAAAATGGAATGCTTGTGGTTGTATGACCCATAAACTTCTGCTGCCCAGGTGAAAAGTCCCTTCACTGCTACAAACCCAAGAAAAGGTGAGTAAGCTTCCCAGGTCCCTTCACTGCTACAAACACAGGAAGAGGAGAGTAAGGTCCCTTCACTGCTACATACCAGGAAGAGGAGAGTAAGGTCCCCAGCTCCCTTCACTGCTACAAACCCAGGAAGAGGAGAGTAAGGTCCCTTCACTGCTACAAACACAGGAAGAGGAGAGTAAGGTCCCCAGCTCCCTTCACTGCTACAAACACAGGAAGAGGAGAGTAAGGTCCCTTCACTGCTACAAACACAGGAAGAGGAGAGTAAGGTCCCTTCACTGCTACAAACACAGGAAGAGGAGAGTAAGGTCCCTTCACTGCTACATACCAGGAAGAGGAGAGTAAGTTTCTCATGTAACAAACTCAGCACCACCAGCCCTACAAAGTGACATCCTCGTCTCTACAAACTTGGCACCCCCACCTCTACAATCCTGTAGATTCTGTCCTGGGCAGTACAGAAACACATCAAGTGTCAGAGAGATGCTAACCTGTCTCAGTTGGCCCCATCTTAAACCCAGAAGAAAATATGCTATCTAGACTGTCAATGATGTACAAGATCACACACAAATTGGTCCACATTGACAACAGATGTCTGAAACCTCCAAACAGAAAGACCTGTAATCAGCATCACAACACTTTCCAAATCTCTTCCTGGGGACACTGTCACTGCATACACTTGATATACATACACTTGAAACACACTATGGGACATCTACATTAAATTACTTCCCATAACACAGATCTATATGACGCAGGTTTATGCATCGAGACAGCAAATATATCCAGACAGAACCCATAGACACCAAATGTATTTAGACTTTTGATTATCTAGACACAAGATATATCTAGGCACCAGATTGTCCAGACATTGTATTATCTAGACACCAAATGTAACAATCTGGACATCCAGTTACCTAAACATAAGATGTATCCATGCACCAGATTATCTAAACATCAAATGTATCTTCCGAGTATATATACACCAGATGTATAACTACATATACGATGTATCCAGGCCTGCAGAAAACGAACATTTTCACCAGCACACAAGTTAGTCAATAGGAAAATCCATTAGCCCAATAGCCTGAGATTCCTCCCCCCCCCCTTCCCCCACATATTTTACATTCATGGAAAATATATTTCCATTTCACACCAGGCCTCCTTTTCACAGTTTTAGCCAAGTAATAGTGACAACATTGCTTTGCAGAGGTCACTGCTTTGACTTCTTAAATTTTCTCTGGTGATCAAAACGTTTTTTAAATCTGCTTCAGAAAAATTATCATTGCAGAATTGCCTTCTACTCCCCTGCCCAATGGGCTAGCTAGCACTCTTTGGTCTTGACCCCACTGGGGCTTGTTTTCAACCAGCCTCAGATGACTCAGCGAGTGTATCTGGGCAGCCCTGTGCATCTAAACAAAACTGTAATGCTCTCCTTACATCCATCTTCTGCCCTCCCCAGTTTATGCTAGCTACATTTACCCCTCTCCTACCCCCTGTCTCCCTCCCGCCCCCACCCTCAAACTTCAGGTCACAAAATCTAGATGGTTTTGATTTGTCCTACATCTACGTAAACTCTACTGTATCACACCGCAGTATGGCTACGGTATCCAAGTATTCTGAAACACACGTTTTACAGCATTTGCTGTACACTACTACAGCTGCAACCAAATTCAGCTTCTTTAGTGTGGCTAGGGCTTACTTACACCCATCTCCAACTTCATCCTATCCAAAAGATGGAATGCTTCACCCACTGTGAGAATTAAATGCATTGCCTATCTCATTCTAACTGAGTCAGTCTGAGCAGTAAATGCATTGCCTGTCTCACTCTCAGTGAGTCAGTCTGAGCAGGAAATACACTGCCTGCCTCATTCTAAGAAAGTGAATTCCTAGCCTACTCAGAGAACAGAATCCGTACCCCACTCTGAGAAATGAATGCTCTGCCTGTCCCACCCTGAGATATGGACTGCCTCACTCAGAGAAATAGAACACTTGCCAGTTCCAAGAAGAAGAAGAATGGGCTACCAACTCCACCATACAGAATGCTGATCCATTTCTGAAAACCTTTCCCAGTCTAAAAACAACAACAACAAAAAAAAGAATGCCTAGCCTACTCGGAGAAACTGAAAGCCCAGCTCACTCCAAAAGCTCACTCCAAAAGTCTAGAAGCAACAGAGGACAAATGGTGCCCATACCCATGGTTGAAACAGTGACCTGTCAATCTTGAACCAACAGCTATATTCCTCTTAGCACCTGAACTTTACAGTGACCTCTCTGGCATCATAATGTGACTGGCAGGTGATAGAAAACCCAGGCGCAAAACATTCTCAATCAAAATAGCATGGCATGTTGTTGTAGAATCAGGGTTTCATTCAAATGCAGACAGTTTACAGCCGTCAAAATGAGGCCACAATTGTCATTTTGATCACTCTAATACTATTATGCATTACCTGTGTTTTCATACACGTCCATATCAAATAGTGAACATGAATTATGAAATCTTTTGATGTACGCGACAATCTTAGAGTGCATTGTGCACACAAAGGTGAGATAGGTACTGATCAGTGTTGACTCAGATGAACTGAAAAACAGTCCTTCACCCTGTCTTGACCAGGAGTCTGACCCACGGTAGCTGCTTTCACTGGATCACCAGCATAGCCCACTAATCACTGAGTTAGCACCCCTGTCAACTGAAATTCTCCAGTGATAATTTAGTTGTCAGTTGCTATGTTCCCTACTGTATGTGTGGTTTCAGTCAAACGCTGTTAATGCCATTTGTTTGTTGACTGCACAGTCTCTCAGAACATGTCATTTCGTGTGCCTTTGACTGTCTACTTTTGTACTTTCTAGAAGATCTCATGTGGCTGAATTTTCATTTTCAGCCACACAGTGACACATACAATGCTGAGTATTTGGTAAGTGTCAGACTGGAAAGTGTTGGACTGTGTGTGTGTGTGTGTGTGGTGTGTGTGTGTGTGTGTGTGTGTGTGTGTGTGTGTGTGTGTGTGTGTGTGTGTGTGTGTGCAAGCATGCATGTGTATGTGTGTGAGTGCGTATGTGTGTGTGTGTGTGTGTGTGTGTATACATGAATGTTACTAGGACACATTTTCACACAAACACCGAACAAGCCACCCCTATTATTACGTATTTAACATGACTGTCTTTCTGACCCACGTTGAGTTCCTCAAATGCTGGGTCAAGTCTACCCAACAGTAGCTGGGTTAATCACACACATCTGCTGGTACCCCATGTACACCAGGTAAACGCCAACAATCCAACAATTACCACAGGCTACACCAAGAACTCTGCCCTCCCAAAAGCCCGCTTGCCGCCCTTTCAGAGACAATTAGTCAGGAAATGACAGGTACACTAACTTAACAGCCACTCTATCATGAAAATTAGAATGTAAGCGAAACGTTAGAGGCCCGGCAACCACCTGTTTTTAATCCACGCTGACGCATTGCATTCACGAAAGAGAATCGATAGTCCAGAAACTTTGATCGCCACACCGAAGGAATTCATACAAAATCGGCGCAGGACTTTACCCTGGTGGGAATAATGTTATCATACTGCTGCCAGGTCTGAAAGTGACGTTTATCCATTCAAACCCTGGCCCTAGGACTTTGCCGGCGCCTATAAAACCAAGTGGCCCAATGCCTAATTGCCACTTCTCTTGTTCTCAACTTGTGAAAGTAAGCGCGCGCAGCTCAAACCATGGTGAAGATTTATAGCTCGCCACCATCTCGAGAGTCCCCGAACCCCAATAAACCTCCTCTGATGTCTACTAAGGCCTCTTGAAGCGACCGGTGTGCTGTATCCAGGATCAGACGAAGAAGAAACGAGAAAAAGTACTTACATCGTGTTCAGTCGCTCTTTCCTGCCGATATGGGCAGCCATGACAGCTTTCAAAACGTTCGCTTGTTGTTGGGGGAAACTTGTATCACGTGATCAAACATCTCTCTCTCTCTCTCTCTCTCTCTCTCTCTCTCTCTTCTTCGCGCTCTCGGCAAAGCTCGACCCTCCTGATCCTGCCAGTTTCTGCCGGACCGCTGGCCGTTTTGTTCGGCAGTCGATCCATATTGACTCCGTCGAAACTGGGCAGACTTGTTTATTATATAATCTAGCAAAGAAGAATAAAACTGACTTTCCCTCCAGCATGTAAGTCATCAGCATATAACAAGAATATAACAAGCAACGTTTATGACTTAATTAGCGAGAAGTATAGACTGTTTGTATCTTACTGTATTCGTTTGTTCATTCTCTCTGTTCAGCAGTTAGTTTTTTCTTCTTCTTCTTGTTGTTGATTTGACGCCTTTTTCGCTTCTTAATAGTATATAGTGTCAACTGGCAGTTAATTGTCTGGGTCAGTAGTGCCGATCAGTTAAACTTAGTGTCTTTACTAAAAAAAACTGATCCGCGTTGAAAATTCGGATTAACAAAAAAAATGGTGTCAGAAATGGGGATCGTTACCATCCTCCTCCCCCCCCCCCCCATTTTGTTTTGTTTTTTGTTTCAATTCTATTGTCTTTCCGGCGTCAGTCAGTTTTGTCTGCTTGTATGACGAGACCAACTGGGGGGGCGGGGGGGGGGGGGGGGGGGTGTTACCGCAACACAAACCACCACCACCAACAAAACGCCAGAAATAAAAACAATTTTTGAATAAATAAATAAACAAGGGGAGAAAGACTTCATAACCTTCAGACTACGGATATGTTCAGAGCTGAACAGTACTTTTGTTATGAATGTCTGCGGCTATAATTTTAAACAGATTTCCGCTATTTTGGCGGACATTAGGTCTATAAGAAACAGCATTGTATGACACAGCAGTGTCATTCATTATTTTGTTTGTGAGGGCTTAACGTCCACAGACACTGAACATACAGTCTATTAGACTGGGGGGGGGGGGGGGGGGGGGTGGTATCTATGAATAGCTCGTCTGGCCAAAGCGCTCAGACCCGCAAAAAGCAAGGGATGTAAACGTAGGTCCATGCAAAAACCGAACAGACCGTCGACCACCACCAGAGCAATAGATAAGGAGATGGGGACCTCGCCAGTGCGAAGCAACTCAGTTGTGCACTCCGCAACTTGCTCTTTCAACAGCTGTACGGAAGACAGTCAAAACTGAAGACCGTCAGTGTCCAGAGACTCGAACCAGCCGTGGAAACCTGAAGCTGTGGGCTGTCCAACTCACTAGGAGATCCCAGCTCCACCACCCTGTTCAGACCGCTTTTGGGCTCTGAGTATTTACAAGGATCGTATAGCTACATATTTGCTTTAGCTATACGATCTTGGGTATTCATTTAGGGAAGCTGATATTTTATAGTTGTGACATGGAGTTATCACCCTTTATGCAAAATTCGTCAGAGGAAACATTGTCTCCCTTCAGTTCACTTTCGGCTGTATTAACTCTACTACAAATAATTATATGCACACGTGCGCATGTGTGTGTGTGCGCGCGCGCGTGAGAGAGAGAGAGAGAGAAAAGGGGGGGGGGGGTTGAGGCTGATTCAAAGAAGGAGAGAACTTGGGCTCAGAAACTTTGAGAGAGAGAGAGAGAGAGAGAGAGAGAGAGAGAGAGAGAGAGAGAGAGAGAGAGAGAGAGAGAGAGAGATTCTTGATGGGAAAATAATGTTGCATCAACTAGAAAGGCACAAATCAGAAATCCTGGCGAAAGGAAAAGCATGCAAGGCTATTACTCTGATCTACCCCAGGCTTAAAGGAGGGAACCTTTGATAGCTGTGGATTCTCAGCAGAGGTGACCTTACTCTCTGTATCCTCAGTACCCCAAAATGATGTGTGTGTGTGTGTGTGTGTGTGTGTGTGTGTGTGTGTGTGTGTGTGTGTGTGTGTGTGTGTGTGTGTGTTGGGAGGGAGAGGTTGAGCTAACAGACAGAGTTTGTGATGGCTTTCACTTGTAACTATGCAAAAGTAAAATGGGTGGTACGGTTGACGTTTTCTGGTGAACACTCTTTTCTGTGTTGATTCTGGGAACATTGAGGCACATACATGCAGGCACAGAAACCAAAACATCCCATCCACACCAAAACTAAACACACAGTCCACTTATTTTCCATTTTGTTTTAATCGTTTATGAACATCACTTGTAAGCTGAAAGCAGAATGACATCAAAATAATGGTCCGGTATGTATGTACATGGATAATCCCCTCCGTGTCAGCATTTTCACATGGTAGAGACAGGCATCAGGTCAACTCCTGCACTGACACCACACAAGTCACACATCTTGAAGGTTGGCAAAGGAGGGAAGGGGAGGAGGGAGAAGGTCACAGTGTTTCTATCCAACTGGGGGTCAAGGTCAAGACTTTTTGGCTTTGGCGGCTTCCTGCGCAGCTTTCTTTGCCCTGACGATCTCACACAGCTCCTGTGGAAGACAAGCACAGTGGGTGTGAAATTGAAACTTTCAGTCACGGGAATGATGACTTTATACTGTGCAGAACATACACTGTATGTTGAAAAGAGTTACACAGCAGACAGAAATATCAAGTTAATGAAACTGCATCACATGTACATACGATTCACAGGTAAAGCAAACACACATGCACACACAGGTAAAAAAGATGCAGCTTTGTGTGAAGATCCACCAGCAAAACAAAGTACTGGATGCATTACACCATCGTAGTCTTATCTTTTAGCTTGCTGATACACTACCTCTTTCCTCCTTCCAAAACAACAATCTTTTCATGTTCTATATATATATATATATATATATATATATGTATAATTTTACACATTGTGATGATTCATTTTTGGTTGTTTGTTTGTTTAATTTGTTCTTGCCTTTATGTACTGTCATGTGCGAGTTTTGATGGGATGCAAAACACATTCTGTATGTTTTCCATATTTTGTATTTACCCTCACAAAACCTGAGAATACTCGACTGAGCAATTCCAAACTACAGATTTGAAAATACACATTTCCACCTTCAGCATACACAGCGATCCATCCTGAAAAAGCAGTGAGTAACACAATGGGCAGGCAAGTGGATGATGTTTTGATTCCCGGCTTCAGCTCTCCTTCTTCTTCCAAAGTTGTGGCTTATGGACACTGTCTTGTGACTTTGACCCCCACAATTATGAACCATTGAAATGGCTCTCATCGCTGCCCATCGTAATGCAGAATCATGCTGGTGGTGGCACTGTAGTGTTTGGTACAGTTTCCCCCCCCCCCCCCCACTTCTCCTCCCACCCCAGGATCTAGGCTCCGCTAGGACATTCCCGAAGACAACTCGGCATTAAACACGTGTCACAAACAAGCAACGTAACATACACTCTGACCTTGTAACACTTCATGCAGTCTTTTTTGCTATGACTGGGGATGGACTCAGCGATGTGTTCAAGCACCTGAACACACAGACTGACCTTGTAACACTTCACACAGACTTTCTTCCTGTGTCTAAGGATGGACTCAGCGATATGTTGAAGCATCTCCAACACACAAACTGACCTTGTAACGCTTCATGCAGTCTTTCTTGATGCGGTCAGGGATGGACTTGACGATGTGTTCAAGCATCTCCAACATACAGACTAACCTTGTAACGCTTCATACAGTCTTTTTTGCTGCGATTTGGGGTGGACTCGACGATGCGTTCAAGCATCTCAAACATACAGGCTGACCTTGTAATGCTTCATGCAGTCTTTCTTGCTGCGGTTAGAGATTGGCTCGGTGATGCATTCAAGCATCTCCAACATACAGACTGACCTTGTAACGCTTCATGCAGTCTTTCTTGCTGCGGTTAGGGATGGGCTCGGCGATGCATTCAAGCATCTCCAACATACAGACTAACCTTGTAACGCTTCATGCAGTCTTTCTTGCTGCGGTTAGGGATGGACTCAGCGATGCATTCAAGCATCTCCAACATACAGACTAACCTTGTAACGCTTCATGCAGTCTTTCTTGCTGCGGTTAGGGATGGACTCGGCGATGCGTTCAAGCATCTCCAACATACAGACTAACCTTGTAACGCTTCATGCAGTCTTTCTTGCTGCGGTTAGGGATGGACTCGGCGATGCGCTCCCAGCGCTCTGGAGTGTTGGCACCGTACGTCTTCATGGACTGCTCCAGCAGCTTCTGTTCCTCGGCTGTCCAGGGGGCAGGGTTCATGCCCGTCTCTCGCAGCTGCGCCTCTGCCGCCGCTGTTCATACAGGTGGTGGTATTAAGTGAACTACAGAAGTGGCATTGATGAACTGTAACGCCGCTGTGCATACAGGTGGTGGTATTAAGTGAACTACAGAAGTGGCATTGATGAACTGTAATGCTGCTGTACATACAGGTGGTGGTATTAAGTGAACTACAGAAGTGGCATTGATGAACTGTAACGCTGCTGTACATACAGGTGGTGGTATTAAGTGAACTACAGAAGTGGCATTGATGAACTGTAATGCTGCTGTGCATACAGGTGGTGGTATTAAGTGAACTACAGAAGTGGTACTGGGGAACTGTACTGGTGATAATACTAAGTGAACTATAAAACATTAAAAGAAGTACTGATGAAATATAATGGTGATAGTATTAAGTGAACTATGAAAATAGTATTATTAAGTGAACTATAATAGTGGTATTATTATTAAGTGAACTATAAAAGTGGTATTATTAAGTGAACTATAAATGTGGTATTATTAAGTACACTATAAAAGTAATATTGATGAACTATAAATGTGGTACTATTAAGTGAACTATAAAAATGGTATACTTTTTTTAAGTGAACCATAAAAGTGGTATTATTAAGTGAACTATAAAAGTGGTATTATTAAGTGAACTATTAAAGTCGTAGTATTAAGTGAAGTATTAAAGTGGTAGTAATAAGTGAACTATTAAAGAGGTAGAACTGAATGAACTTTACAAGTGGTAAATGGTAAATGAACTATAGAAGTGGTATTGATGAACAATCAAAGTGGTCATGTCATATGAACTGTGAAAGCGGTACTGGTAAATGAACTATAGAAGCGATATTGCTAAATGAATGATAAAAGTGGTTTCGTTAAATGAACTTTGAAAGTGATATCAGTAAATAAACTACAGAAGTGGTAGTGCTAAGTGAACTAACTAAAACAGAAGCATCAGTCCATGGAAAATACAAGTGGTATTATTAAATGAACCACAGCAAAATGTCAACCAAAGCTAAGTGGTTAGCACTGCTACATGCAGCTTCAACAGAAGGTTCTGGGCTGCAACAGAGGGTTCTGGGCTGCAACAGAAGGTTCTGGGCTGCAACAGAAGGTTCTGGGCTGCCAACAGAGAGTTCTGGGTGGCCTACAGAGGGTTCCGGGTGGCCAATAATGGAGAAGCACTGATTTCCCATCTGAGCAAGGCAGTTGAAGAAGGCTCAAGGCCTTCAATCTCCACAGAATTTAGTGAAATCTGAGCCATGTCAGAAAAATCAGACGTTGCTGTGGAGCGCACAGTTTCCTCACGAGCTAAAGCATAGCCAAAAAACAGAGTGAATGACTGGCTAATTCCGAACATAACCTTCAAGTGATGTAATGGCACAGGATCACTGATGATGAGGGATATCAGCTGTAATGTAATCAAATGAGGCAAACTGCAGTCATCTCAATGCTGAATCAGCCTCAAGTCACCGTACATTTTCCCAGTCAGCACAGCACCAACTGGTATCTGATCCAAATCTTGTGAGCAAGAGGGGTAGGGGTGGGGTTTTAGAGCTCAGCGGCTGTGGGGAACCCTCTATACCAGCCAGAGGGGTGGGGGTTTAGAGCTCAGCGGCTGTGCGGAACCCTCTATACCAGCCAGAGGGGTGGGGGTTTAGAGCTCAGCGGCTGTGCGGAACCCTCTATACCAGCCAGAGGGGTGGGGGTTTAGAGCTCAGCGGCTGGGCGGAACCCTCTATACCAGCCAAAAAAGGGGGGTTAGGAGGGGGGGGTTTTGAGCTCAGCGGCTGTGCGGAACCCTCTATACCAGCCAGAGGGGTGGGGGTTTAGAGCTCAGCGGCTGTGCGGAACCTTCTATACCAGCCAAGAGCTGTGGCGGAACCCTCTATACCAGCCAGAGGGGTGGGGGTTTAGAGCTCAGCGGCTGTGCGGAACCCTCGATACCAGCCACAGGGAAAGGTGTCTGCTGTTGGTGTACTCACTCTCGAGCCGCTGCGACGGAACATCCATTGTGCCGGAGACGCTGGACTTGTGCTCCTTCTCAAACAAGCTGAAGGCCTGTTTGGATGCTCCTTGCCGCAAAGTCAGATCTGTCAACAAACAGACAGGACGAAGGATTGTATCACCATGACACCCCACCGTGTCAACAAGAGATAATCTGCTTCCACCCATCTTTAAAGGGGTAAGTAGGTAAGTAACTTGGTGTTATGCATCCAGTCAAGGGGACAGCAAGCAAAGACATACGTCGCCTTAAAAACATTGAAACTTTGCAAAAAACATTAGCATTTGCACATTTTTTTGTGTTTACACAGCAGAGGGTGTTTTTTTGGGGGGGGGAATATGAGCTCTTCATGGCATCATGTTGGCGCTTTCCCACTGAAGTGATGAGAAGGCTGGCTAATGATACACTGTACACTTCTGTCACACATTGGCCTTGTTCATGTCATAGACTGGGTTAACATGGCAGCACTCATGGTTGTTTTCATGATTTTCAAAGGTAGTTCTTTTTGAATACAGACAACAAATTCTGAGGAACTGAAGGTAAAAGTGCAAACGAAGACTGCGGGCCACAAAGCTGTATCTGCAGACACTCAAGAGAGAAGCTACATAAAGGACTCCTTTCCCTTACAGTACATCAGAATCATAGACGGGAACATTTAGTTACTTTGCTCTGGTGAAACTTACCATTTTTCTGCAGTTCCTTGGCCTTGGACAACACATCGCGGGCATTCTTGTTGCTTCCTGTCACGTGCTGACCGATGAACGCAGCGATCACCTCCCACCTACAAACAACAATGAAAAACACAAAATCTATAAATTCTCTCCCACCAACAGACATCAGCGACAAAAATCGACCTATTTCAGACCAAATATAAGAGCATGCATAATAGAAGCTCATTCTGCCTGTAAACACTAAAGGAAGAATCGTCAACAGACACTAGTCAGCTAGTCAACGGACACTAGTCTGCCCCACAGTTCCTTCTGTGACTGATCCTTCTCCTGCTCATCAACACACATCTCGGGGTTGATGGCTTTGATCAGCAATTCTGCGGCGCCATGTCTGACCCCATCCTTTCTGAACGCCCTTCCTGTTCTCTCCCCTCAAAAAACAACAACTACAAAAGAGACCGCACACATCAGTTCTTGAACCTGCAGGAAAACAATGGGTAGCTGTCGTCAGCACATGAACTCCTCTGGCCAGAAACCTCTCTTAATGCCCCTTGCTGTTCCCTTCCCCCTGAAAAACAACAACAACAAACCACACATGTATTCTGCAAACCTGGAGGAAAGATATGTCACAGCTCTGATCAACATCTGAACTCCTCTGACCAGTCTTTTACTCCTTCTCTCTCTTTATGGCTTTGATCAGCATCTGTAAACCCCTCTGACCAGTCTTTTACTCCTCTCTCTTTATGGCTTTGATCAGCATCTGTAAACCCCTCTGACCAGTCTTTTACTCCTCTCTCTTTATGGCTTTGATCAGCATCTGTAAACCCCTCTGGCCAGTCTTTTACTCCTCTCTCTTTATGGCTTTGATCAGCATCTGTAAACCCCTCTGACCAGTCTTTTACTCCTCTCTCTTTATGGCTTTGATCAGCATCTGTAAACTCCTCTGACCAGTCTTTTACTCCTTCTCTCTCTTTATGGCTTTGATCAGCATCTGTAAACTCCTCTGACCAGTCTTTTACTGATCCTCTCTCTTTATGGCTTTGATCAGCATCTGTAAACCCCTCTAACCAGTCTTTTACTCCTCCTCTCTCTTTATGGCTTTGATCAGCATCTGTAAACCCCTCTGACCAGTCTTTTACTCCTCTCTCTTTATGGCTTTGATCAGCATCTGTAAACCCCTCTGACCAGTCTTTTACCCCCTCTCTCTTTATGGCTTTGATCAGCATCTGTAAACTCCTCTGACCAGTCTTTTACTGATCCTCTCTCTTTATGGCTTTGATCAGCATCTGTAAACCCCTCTGACCAGTCTTTTACTCCTCTCTCTTTATGGCTTTGATCAGCATCTGTAAACCCCTCTGCCGATGTTCTCTCCATGCCCCTCCCCTCCCCACCCCCACACATCACACACCTGCACACACACCTGTCCTGTTTGTTAGCAGGAGACGGGCTAACAGCCTTGATCAATATCTGTAAACCCTTTCTCTGATGCTCTCACCCTGGGCCCCCCACTCAAAAACCACACGCAGAACCACATCACACCAACACCACCACCCACCCATCACACAGACAACGCCACCCACACACCTGTCTTGTGTGTCAGCAGGAAAGGGGTTGACAGCCTTGATCAATATCTGTAAATCCTTCCTCCGATGCTCTCACCCTGGCCCCTGCCCCCCCCCACCCCCCCTCAAAACCCACCCACACATCCACATCACACCAACACCCACCTATCCACACACCTGTCTTGTGTGCCCACAGGAAAGAGGTTGACAGCCTTGATCAGCATCTGCAGCTCTTCCTCTGATGCTCGCCCCCCACCCCTCCCCCCTCCAATATCATTGGATGGAGCTGCCACAAGTATCATTTTTGTCGCGACAAAAGTTTTGTCCTGACAAAACATGTCTTTTGTCGCAATAAAATATGCTTGTCGTGACAAAAGTTTTGTTGCGACAAATATTTGTTGCGACAAACATAATTTTGTCGCAACAAGCTTACTTTCATCGCAACAAACATGTAAACATGTCTTGATCAATATGTTTATATGTTACTGTAAAAACTTTTTTTCGTGACAAACATAATTTTGTCATGACAAAAGCATGCTTGCCGCGACAAAAGAGGTGTTTTGTTGCACCAAACATGTGTTTGTCGTGACAAAAGACATGTTTTGTCACGACAAAAATGATACTTGTGGCAGCTCCCGCCAATGATACTCCCAAACCACACATACACACACCTGTCTTGTGTGCCCGCAGGAAAGAGGTTGACGGCCTTTATCAGCATCTGTAGCTCCTCCTCTGACCACACCTTCTTGTCGCCACCCCCTCCCCCTCCGCTGGACGACTTCTGGGTGGCTTCCAGCTGTTTCCGCTTGTCCATCTCCAGCTGCGACTGCAGCTCTGCCACCTTGGCCAGGAAGGCCTCCTTGGCCTTGGCCTTGTCCCCGTTGCTTAGGCCTGCGTTCAGCTCTTGTAGACTGCCCACAAAAACAACATCAATTACATATGCATACATTTTTTTAAATTATATTCTTTTCAGTATTTATTTGTCCCTTGGTGGAAATTTGGGTCACCTTACCCGGATAAGGTGCAGCTGCCGCAAGAGCAGCACTATCCGTTCCTATCAGCACATGTATATTTTTGTGTGTCCAAACAATGGTGTGGCTGCCAGTGTTTGGATTTTTAATGTGTGCACAGATGTTGATGCATGCACTTGCACACGGAGGCTGTGCGGACACCGTAAGAGAGTCTGCACTGGAAGCTGACTGGGGGACCTGAACCCACGCCAGTATTGTGTCTGGATTTTCAGTTAGACGCTCTACCAACTGAGCCATTCCTGCCACATGGGTGCAGATGTGGACACACATCACCAAGTTGTCAGACACAAACACCATCACATACTGGCATCAACACTGACCTTCGACTCCCCAGACATACAAAGAACACTTCAGTTTCGGGCCTGATGGTCTCTATGTGCTCAGTAAAGCCCATACTTATACGCTCCACTTTGTCTCTAAAGCACTGCCTTTCAAACAGTTCCAGTGTTGGTTTGATTGATGATGACACAGACACCAAAGTTCATTTACTGACATTGGCACAGGCATGCTCACAAATGGCTGATTCACCAAACACTATGAAAAAAATGTACAAGCTTGGAAACTAGACAAAAACCACAAATATACACAGTCCTGCACATACATGTATGCACACACACACACACACACATACACACACACACATGTATGCACACTGCCACAAAGACAAATGTTGCCAGACTCACATGCCATTGCAACATGCATACAAAAAAACCAGCACACCCAAAACTAACCTTGATAAAGACAAAAGCTCTGATAGCTTGTCCACTTCTTCCAACATTTTTATTCTCTCCTCCTCTGTGTCGCCAAAGTAATCATACTCCTGTCAACATAAAGCACACACTGCTTCAATGAAGTACAAAGGTAACTGCGATTATTTTGGCAAACAAAAAGCACATTCTTTAAAACAATTATAAACAACAAAAACAGTAAAAATCCGGCCGGTACAATACAGAACAGGTCTTTGGTGAAATAACTTAAATCTTGTTGAGGCCAAGCATGCATTGCTTCAATGAAGTAACAATAATCTTCCAGACTCACTGCACATATTTCTGTGTTGAAACAATTGCAGTTTTGTAAACTCTAAGCACACATTTCTTTGAACAAGTCTCACAAACAAAACAAAAAATCAGTCGCCACTCAGCTAATGCATTGTGCAAAATTTCTCCATGTAACTTGCAATGTAAATGCTTATTTATTATATGCATGGGGGAAAAAAAATTGAAGGCACAAAATTATCGTTGTCTTGTACTGAGTGAATCTTCATGTTTGGTCAGATCCTTCATTCTCAAGGATGGACACTGAGAAGCTTCCATTTCAGGGTGGTACATTTCAGTTGATGAACAGCCTTCAGTTTCACAGACATACTTTGACAACCTTCAGTTTCAAAGTGGCACATTCCAGTTGATGAACAGCCTTCAGTTTCACAGACATACTTTGACAACCTTCAGTTTCAAAGTGGCACATTCCAGTTGATGAACAGCCTTCAGTTTCACAGACATACTTTGACAACCTTCAGTTTCAAAGTATTCCAGTTGATAAACAGCCTTCAGTTTCACAGACATACTTTGACAACCTTCAGTTTCAAAGTGGCACATTCCAGTTTCTGAACAGCCTTCAGTTTCACAGACATATTTTGACAACCTTCAGTTTCAAAGTGGCACATTCCAGTTGATGAACAGCCTTCAGTTTCACAGACATACTTTGACAACCTTCAGTTTCAAAGTATTCCAGTTGATAAACAGCCTTCAGTTTCAGAGTATTCCAGTTGATAAACAGCCTTCAGTTTCAGATTGAGAACCTTCAATTTCAAAGTGGTACATTCCAGCTGATGAACAGCCTTCAGTTTCAAGGACAGACTCTG
Source organism: Alviniconcha marisindica (assembly GCA_018857735.1). Lineage (NCBI taxonomy): Eukaryota > Metazoa > Mollusca > Gastropoda > Provannidae > Alviniconcha > Alviniconcha marisindica. The sequence continues at coordinate 825,875 of JABMCL010003763.1, forward strand.
AGTACCTCCCAGTTAAAGAACAGCCTTCAGTTTCACAGACATACTTTGAGAACCTTCAATTTCAAAGTGGCACATTCCAGTTGATTACCAGCCTTCAGTTCCAATGGCAAATATAGAGAATTAATGGACATACTTTGAGAACCTTCAATTTTAAAGTGGCACATTCAAGTTGGAAAATAAACTTCATTTTCAAGAGAAGTAAGTTTACTCAAGAAGTAAGTAAAAAATTGTTTTGACCCAGAGAATCTCAAAGGTCGTATCAGGTAAAAGTTCGGCAAGAACGTCAGAGTTCAAGAAGAATAAGCAAAAAGACCCACAACAAAAAACTGAATGGAACAGTCGAAGGGGACACTGTACCTTGGCCATGGCGCGGAGCGACTTGCGCTCCTTGCGTAGTAGTTTCTTCAGGGCTTCCTTCTCTTTCTTGGCGGCTGCAGCCTGTGCCCTCGCTTCCTCCTCCTCTTTCTCCTTCCTCTTCCTCTCCTCCTCCTGCGCTGCTGCCCGAGCCTGGCATTGTAAAGATCGCAAGGACAACAGTGATCACAACGAAGGCAATATTACCAACAGTACAAGAGCGGAACCAAAGGAGTAAAGGTGCCTGAATCATGAAAATTAGGGCACAAACTTTTGGGAACTGAAACTGGAATTCTGATACCATGTTGGGTGGGTGGGTGGGTAGGTGGATCGTGGGGCTCTGAATTACTTTGTTAGCATGTTGATGAAGATTGTGACACCCCCATCAGTGCATCTCATGCTGAACAAGAATTCTAACTTTTGATTCTGAATCAAAAATCTTGATCTGAACAAGAATTCTAAAGTTCTCATAATAATAATAGTAAGCACAACAATAACAATAATAATTATGAATAAAAAATCACAGTCTGAAAAAGGATTCTAAGCTTTGATTCCCGGTCCAAGTTTATATTCAACTGTCAAGAGCAAAATTGTTGAGCTTTTCTACAGATGTGCAGGTATGGAATTTGACAAAAGAATCCATAAGCACCACTCACAATCTCTACTGACACACGGACAGCTGCTTGATTCCCCCCCACTCTCCCACACCCTCACCTTTTCTTCCTCTTCTGCTCGCTGTCTGGCTGCCTCCTGTTTGGCTCGTTTCTGAGCAAGCTTTTTCTCCTTTTCCTCCTCCTTGAACTTCTGAATTCGGGGGTCACATGCATATGCATTATCTGAAAACAGCCATGGTGAACTGTTAAAATCAACAGATCATTTGCACATCAGCCAGCAACCAATTGCTAATGAAATGCAACAACATTCGGTATCCAACCCCCCTCCCCCATCAACACACACATCCTCTCAAAATCCCTTTTACAAACAAAAAAACAAGCAGAACTGTTTACACATACTCCCACCCCTCTGCCATAACAAAACAACAACAACAACAAAAAACCCACTTCTACAATGAGTAGTTTTGAAGTTCACTCACCGACAAGTTGTCGAATTCTCGCCACTTCCTCTTTCTTCAGCTTTTGGCGTGCTGCTTTGTTCTGTTTTTCTATCCACCGTCTTTCTTCACGGCTGCAGAGAAAAATGCCAAAAGCAGTTAAAGAACCAAACCTCACAATATTGCCTCATACTCTCCAACACCAATAACACAAACACAAGTCATAAGCGGACACAAAAATTCTTCATCTTGAAAGTTTCACCCTCTCAGGTATGGCTGGTGTATAAGCTGCTATACTCAGCAGAGCACCTGCCACTCTTTTGTGTTCAACACTAACTTCTTTCACTCTGGAGCGCTTTCCTCTTTACTGACCTAATTTCTTTCATTTCGGGGTACCTCATTACTTACTGATCTTCTTGATTGCTGCATTATTTATTGATAAATTTCTTTCATTCTACAATGCTTTGCTGGTCATTGATCAAATATCTCTCCTTCTAGAATGCTTTATTGCTCGTTGATTATCGAGTGCTTTACCATTTATTAACAACATTTCTTTCATTCTAAAATGCCTTACTATTTGCCGATCAGATTTCTTTGATTCTACTGTTTTCTAGACAGCTTTAAAGTCGCTGATCTTATTTTTGGCATTTCAGGTGAAAAGTGCTTTGCTGTTGTTGTTTTTATCCAATATGTATTGTACTTACTTTTCTCCCTTTTCTTTTTCCTCCTCATCTTTGTAAGAAAATTCTCTCCAGGAATCAAACTCGTACCTGAATCACAAAGTACGCACATGCATCTCAGGTGACATCATATACATAATACAGTTAATAAAAAAAGAAAAGAAAAAAGAAAGAAAGAAAGACTGAGAATAAGATATAAGACTCCTAGTAGAACAACATTGGGGAGAAGGGGAGGGAGGGGGAGACAGGGAAAGAGGGAGACAGACAGAGAGGGAGAGAGGCAGGAAATGGAGGGAGGGGGAGAGGGAAAGGCAGGAGGAAAGAGAGCGTGGGAGAATGAGTGAGAAAGAGGGGGGGGGGGGAAGTCGGGGACAGAGAGGAAAGGGGAGGAAGAGGGAGGGGGCAAGAGGGAGGGAGAAGATGGGGGGGGGGGGGGAGAAACGGAGAGGGGGAGAAACACAGAGAGAAGTGGGGAGAGAGAAGGGAGAATAAGGGGAAAGAAAAAAACCCAGAAAGGACAAAAGACAAGGGAAAGAGAGAAAAAGAGGAAGAAAAAAACCCTCAGAAAGGACAAAAGACAATCACCGAACCAGCAAGACAAACAGTCATACAAACAAAGAATAATGTATACATACGGACACTCACACAATCATTCTTACCAGAATTTGTAGAAGTCGTTCACGTGATCAAAGTTTGTGTTCTCATCGCCAAGATGTGGCACTCTCTTTTTGTTGGACCACCTGAGCAAAGAAAGACAACTGTCAGCATAAGGGAGGTCTCCACCAGACAGCTGCCAACAGTTCATAAGATAGGTGTCAGTGAGACAGCCATCAACAGTTCATAAGAGAGGTGTCAGTGAGACAACTGTCAACAGTTCATAAGATAGGTGTCAGTGAGACAGCCATCAACAGTTCATAAGAGAGGTGTCAGTGAGACAACTGTCAACAGTTCATAAGATAGGTGTCAGTGAGACAGCCATCAACAGTTCATAAGAGAGGTGTCAGTGAGACAACTGTCAACAGTTCATAAAATAGGTGTCAGTGAGACAACTGTCAACAGTTCATAAGAGAGGTGTCAGTGAGACAACTGTCAACAGTTCATAAGATAGGTGTCAGTGAGACAACTGTCAACAGTTCATAAGATAGGTGTCAGTGAGACAATTGTCAACAGTTCATAAGATGAGTGTCAGTGAGACAATTGTCAACAGTTCATAAGATAGGTGTCAGTGAGACAACTGTCAACAGTTCATAGGATAGATGTCAGTGAGACAACTGTCAACAGTTCATAAAATAGGTGTCAGTGAGACAACTGTTGACAGTTCATAAGGCAAAGGTGAGCAAGACAAACATCAATACTTTTATAAGCAAAGAAGAGGACAGCAAGACAAAATTAACGTTAACAGTTCAAAAGGAAGAGATCAGCTGCCATAAGGTAGTGGTGGGCAAAACAAACAACAGTTCAAAAGGCAAAGATCAGCAAGACAAACATAACAAACATCAACAGTTCATAAGATGAGCATCAGAGTTTAAGTACAAAAAGACAAACATCTCAACATAATCCATAAGCCACATCTTCACTATTTGTCATGTCAAGAACTCGGTCAAGTAATAAAATGTCAGAATAAAGAAGGTGCCAGACACTGCACAAGGCAAAACAAACGTCAGCAGTTGACAAGAGACTTTGCAGAGCAAGTGACAAAGAGCACAGACTTTAAATCTCACCTGGCATTTGCTTCAAAGACTGGTCGGAACACAGCGAAGAAGTTGTTCTTGTTTTCCTGGGTGACAGCAGGCACCGTGTCATCAAACTCTGGATCAACACTGTCGTAAGATCGGCGCTTCACAGGGTTTCCCAAGATCTCATAGGCTGCAAAACGTTTCCTCGCATGAAAAATGTCTCTCAATCTGTACTGGAATAATCAAGTGTGTGTAGGTGTGCATAGGCTTTGGAGATGTGCATAGCGTGTGTGTGTGTGTATGTACACATGGGCATGAGTATGTACTTAATGTGTATGTTGTGCAGTAATGTGTACACCTTTTTGCCCTAAATAAATATGTGTGTGCATACAAATGTGTGTGTTTACAAACATGTGTGCATGTGCATGTGTATGCATATGTGCACGTATGTGTGTTCACAAATGTGTGTGTGTCATGTATGTATGTATGCCTGTGTGTGCGTCTGTTTGTGTGCATGAGTGTGTGTGTGTGTGTGTGTGTGTGTGTGTGTGTGTTGTGTGTGTGTGTGTGTGTGTGTGTGTGTGTGTGTGCATGCGCGCATGTGTGCGTCTGTATGTGTGTGTGTGTGTGTGTGTGTGTGTGCATGTGTGCATGCTTAGGCAAGTACTGTGAAGACAGTACAGGTGCAAGTTCTGACCCACCTCGTGTGATGCAGGTGAAGTAGTCGTCCTCCCCATCCTGCACCACCAGGCCTCGCGCCCGTCGCTTGTCTGGGTGGTGCAGCAACACCTTCTTCTTGTCTGCAACACGTGCACAGTTCTATCTAACCAAACAAGACCTCAACACCCCTCCACACACACTTTTAAGCACTTACTGACTGCCAAACATTTGCACAACCATACCTTGGTAATCAAGGGAGACCAAGGCAATGCAAAAATTCCCTATTTGAAAAGAAGGCCTCATCCCTCCTCATACTGATCCCTCCCCCACCCCACCCCCCCTTTTTTGCTCCAAATGTAAAAGCATGGACAGTAAATTACAGCACAGGGATACTGCAGTCTTCAGTTCAAACAGATGATAAGTGGTTACACTCTAAAATGGGTTTCTGCACCAGAAGCGATCTACAGACTACTGTTTCTTTTCTGAAGTGGTTACACTCTAAAGTGGGTTTCTGCACCAGAAGCGATCTACTGTTTCTTTTCTGAAGTGGTTACACTCTAAAGTGGGTTTCTGCACCAGAAGCGATCTACTGTTTCTTTTCTGAAGTGGTTACACTCTAAAGTGGGTTTCTGCACCAGAAGTGATCTACTGTTTCTTTTCTGAAGTGGTTACACTCTAAAATGGGTTTCTGCACCAGAAGCGATGTACTGTTTCTTTTCTGAAGTGGTTACACTCTAAAATGGGTTTCTGCACCAGAAGCGATGTACTGTTTCTTTTCTGAAGTGGTTACACTCTAAAATGGGTTTCTGCACCAGAAGTGATGTACTGTTTCTTTTCTGTAAACAGTAGGAGCTGAAGCACAGCTTTTGCATACAATGTATGCATGTGTCACACACAGTGCATCTTTCAGGCCAGTCACTGAATCAGCCCCTCTCCTTTTCTGAAAAGTACTAAGTAGTATAAAGTACAACACCTATACTTACAGGCTCTCTTGATCTGGTCGTCCGTAGCCTTCCAGCGTGATTTGGGCAGCCCCAGCACAGCATAATGGTCTTGTTTCTACACACACACATACACATTATTACCATGTATGCACACACATACACAGAGACACAAATGGGTTATGGGTTTGACTCAGCCAGTATTTTTTTAATTTAAAATGAGTGTTTTTTTCATTCCCTGTACACAATAATACATGCACTTTCCACTCCTTAGTCCTGCCTTGTTCCAACATCCTGCACTTACTTGTTACTTATTTATTTGCCACTCTTTCCACCCTTTGCAGTTGTAATAATGATAATAATGTACATTTATCATGTGCTCATCAATGCCCTGAGCACTCACATCACACATATTAACCTAAATACAATATTCTATAAGTATGTAGTGGACACTCCTACCAAAACAATTTACATAAGGCATTATATGGAAACACACACACACACACACACACACACACACACACACACACACACACACACACACACACACACCTGCTGTTGTACTATAGTGACCTACTGTTCAATCCATGTAGTTGTACCTGCTTGCCACTTCCTGTCCAATGTACAGGTCCACAGTGTACCTGCTTTCCACTCCCTGTACAGTGTATTTTTGCTTGCCACTCCTTGTACAGTGTACCTAGTTCCCACCCACTGTATCTAGTTCCCACTGAGTGTACTTGCTGTACACAGTCTCCCTTTTTTGGACACTCTTTCCAATCCCTGTACATGGTTTTCACTCCCTTTGCCTACATTCCACTTTCTGTACCCATGTGACACTCCCTGTACCATCTCCCCACTCCCTGTACCCATTCCCTACTCCCTACACTCCACTCCCTGTACCTACTCCCTCTGCCTACATTTCACTCCCTGTATTATATATCTTCTTCCTATTCCTTCTGCCTACATCCCACTCCCTGTACCTACTTCCTATTCCTTCTGCCTACATTTCACTCCCTGTACCTACTTCCTATTCATTCTGCCTACATTCCACTCCCTGTACCTACATTTTTACTCCCTCTGCCTACATTAAACTCTCTGTATTACTGAGTACCTGACTACTTCCTATTCCCTCTGCTTACAGATGCTCCATTCCTTGTACCTGTGTGGCATTCCCTGTACCTGCATGGTACTCCCTGTACCCACTGTCTATTCCTTGAACCTACTTGCCACTCCCTCTGCCTACACTCCATTCATTGTACCTGTGTGGCATTCCCTGTACCTGTGTGGTATTCACTGTACCTGTGTGGCATTCCCTGTGACTGTATGACATTCCCTGTACCTGTGTGGCATTCATCATAGCTGTGTGACATTCCCTGTACCTGTGTGATTCCCTGTACCTGTGTGGCATTCCCTGTGACTGTATGACATTCCCTGTACCTGTGTGGCATTCATCATAGCTGTGTGACATTCCCTGTACCTGTGTGACATTCCCTGTACCTGTGTGACATTCCCTGTGACTGTATGGCATTCCCTGTACCTGTGTGACATTCCCTGTGCCTGTATGACATTCCCTGTACATATGTGACATTCCCTGTACCTGTATGACATTCCCTGTACCTGTGTGACATTCCCTGTACCTGTGTGGCATTCCCTGTGCCTGTATGACATTCCTTGTACCTGTGTGGCATTCCCTGTGACTGTATGACATTCCCTGTACCTGTGTGACATTTGCTGCACCCGTGTGACATTCCCTGTGCCTGTATGACATTCCCTGTACCTGTGTGGCATTCCCTGTACCTGTGTGGCATTCCTTGTACCTGTGTGGTTGACCATTCCCTGTACCTGTATGACATTCCCTGTACCTGTGTGGCATTCCCTGCACCTGTGGGGACATTCCCTGTACCTGTGTGACATTCCCTGTACCTGTATGACATTCCCTGTACCTGTGTGGCATTCCTTGTACCTGTGTGACATTCCCTGTACCTGTATGACATTCCCTGTACCTGTGTGGCATTCTCTGCACCTGTGTGACATTCCCTGTACCTGTGTGACATTCCCTGTACCTACTTTCCACTCCTTTGGATCCAGTCCCAGCAGCAGGGCCTGGTCATCCTCACATTCCTCCTCCTCCACCTCTTCCTCCTCCTCTTCGCTGGATGATGACTGTGACTTGAAGGACTGCCGACCATGCACACGCTGCTGGTATGCACAGAACCATTGCCCAGTAGTCTCCACAGTGATGACATCTCCACCTACAAATAAACGCAGCAAGATCTGTCAAATTACTTTGTTATATAATATATAACTTATCAATTCTTGATGAAATCAGTAAATTTAGGTCTGGTGGCAATCATGAACAGCAGAATCATGAGAATGTAATCCAGTATGTTCAGAGTAAGTAAGTAAGTTGGTGTTTTACGTGTGGTTATGTCAGGGCGATAGTATTCAGAGAAAGTAATGTGAATGGTGATTTAAAAAAGAACAGTTTTTCTTTTTCTATTTTACTTTTTTTTTTTTTAAAGGCCAAATTAGAATGACTCAGTGGTATAATATAAAAGCTCCCTGAAATGATCCCCCAAACATAAACTCTCTAGCATTACTGATTTTTCTGGGATGCAGACAAAACTCCTCTACAAAAAAAAAGTATAAGATCAGCTGTTGATTATTTTTTAATATAATACATTAATAGTCTAATGCACAGGTTAATCTTTCAATCAGCTGGAACCCTTTGCATGTGTGTGTGCATGCATGCATAATATGCATCTTTGTGTGTACATGGTGTTTAAGAGATGGAAAATTCCTACACTTTGTGGGATGAATAATGAAATTTAAACTTGGGGAAAAAGCAAAGGTGTGTGTGTGTACTGTGAGTGTGACACAAAACTGTCAAAAGCACACATGGTGAAGTAAAAATAAAATAAAATAAATGTAATATACACATTCAAAATGATCTATCAACACAATGACACAACATGCCATGGGAGCTTATGTCTGGGGGAGCTATTTTCCTGTGAGATTTTGTCTTTGAAGGTTTTGAGTGGGTCCATTTTTGACCTACAAGTACAACACTGGTCTGAAGGCAGTCAGACTTAGAGGAGACACACTTTTTCTTCCTGCCAAGGACTGCGTTTCAAGTCCTGCAATGATGTGTGTTCATTACCCATGGAAGTGGTGGAGGCCCCCACCCCTGACGCTTTCGTGCCAAGGGTATCAAACTGAACAATTACCTACAGTACCCCCTCCCCCCATCCTGAATTTTGTTGTTGTTGTTGCCGGACCAGCACAACAGTGAACACCCCCAGTTATACTGTGTTATAGGCGCCAGAATAATCGACACGTTGATTGCGGGCCCTTAAAGTTAAACGAAAGAAGAAAGGTGGTCACCGGCAGTACCATGGGTGTTATTAAAGCAACGAAAAGATAGGTGGTCCAACCTTGAAATTACGTGATCTTGATGTTCATGGAGAGGTGGGGACCGGCTACCGGTTGTAGTCAGTGATACTGACAGTGACAGTGACACACACACACTCACCAATTTTAAACCCCGAGCATGATCTGCTACCTGTACCTCCCTTCCCACAGAAAAAGGCTGTTTACATCACTAAAGACCACGTAACTCTTACTCTCAGCTAGAGCAGGCTAGATGAAATAAAACATGAACGGTGAAGCTTACATGAAAGTGTCCCAAACACCTCAGAAACGTCGTCCTCTTCTGCGTGTGGAATCATGCTGTCCGAATGGTCAAATACTGCTCTGGCTAATTGTAGGCACAATCAGTTTGGTCGTTTTTAACTGTAATTAAGTGCTTAGTCGATCGTTTTAGTACTTTTTACTCCTGACAAAATTTTGGACAGTCCTATCCACACATGTTGTTGACTAACGATACAGCCGAACCGACCATGATTTCCGGTTCTTATCGGGTATTTTTGTATATATCTATATATAAATAAGTAGTGGTTAAAATATTTAAAAGACGAACCAGAAAATAAAAGCTATAATAGATCTTATTAGGCAAACGATTCTGTTCATCTGATCGTCTTCTGTTTTACTAACTTTTTAGTTCGAGCCACACTCCTAATCTAGCCTGCAGTATCGTGCTACGTAACAAAATGGCGAATCATCGCAGGTGTGTCCGCGGGAAATTGAAAGAAGAAGATGTGGTCTCACGAAGATTCAGTCCATATAAAGTAAGAAGTTTACTTCATCAAGAGTCAATGTATTATTTAAACTTCTGATAATTTTTGTGTGTGCTAATTTCCTAATTTAGTTACCTAAATTACTGCTTTCATTTCAAAATTCAAGTCCAGTTTTTGCCCACTTTGAGTCGCATTTTTAACAGTCTAGCACAGTAGTGACTTCTGGAATGCCAGTTCAGTCTCGGGGAGGATTTTTTCCTCCATTCCAGTTTGACTTTGGAGAGCTTTCAGATATATATTTCCCACTGTATTCTTCAGAATACGCCATGGCGCCTACGGCATTTTTTATTGTGTTGCAGTTTGTTTTGTTTTGTGTTTATGTAATAAAACTAATAATATTAATAATATGTATAGAAATTGTGACAGTTTATTTTCACGGCTGTTCATTTTTCTTAGAATTCTTTGGTATACTATATATGTATGGTGTACAACTTGAACATTATGAAGACTTTTTACCCGCACAAAGAAGTATTTTTTCAAATTTCATAGCTGTGCTACTGTTACTTATCAAACGCACATTGTAACCACTGCCAGAGTCAGTGCCAAATCAGGATAATTTCTGACTTTTGTATCCTAAATTATTGCTTTCAACTTTCAAGTCCAGTTTATTTTGTCTCCACTCTGGGTGTCACTGTGACTTAGTGAGTTACTGTTTGGAATGCCATTCAACCCTTGGAAAGCAGTGGTTTTCCAGTTTCAAACTGATTTTGCTAATTAGGAGTTCTAAACAACTGCTGTAATTTCTGCCTTAGCAAAACATTTGTGCTGGTATTTCCGTGGGTCCATTTAACTTTAGTGGGATCTTTGAGACTCACCAGGGCAGCTGTTGACTGGTAATGATATGCTTGTTAAAAAAATGCATTGTGACTTTGTTTGACTTGTGAGAATGTGACACTGACAGTGTGAGGTTGACTGGATGTTAAAAGTAAAAACCACTCACTTACTTTCTTGAGTAATTCAACCAGGAATTACCACTAATACTTAGTAATAGCACTTTTCTTTTTTTAACTTTCAGTAGTTATTTTTAGTTTTTCTATTTATTTTTTAAAATATTTTTTTTAAATTAATGACTGATGTTTCTGTTGCTTTGTTGTTCATAGGTGATGCACAGGGAGGCAAGGAGGACATACGAGAGAATTTTAGGCACGATCTACGGACAGTGTGTGGGGGATGCACTTGGGCTGCTGACTGAAAATCTCAGCAAGGAAGAGTGCAAGAAGGTTAGTGTCAACAAAACTTAAAAACTTGGATGGGGGTAGGACAGGAGGGGGTATCTACTTTAATTAATGACCACAGTATCATCATGCACACTTAGTAACCGTAGGGTGCATGTGTGTTTAGGTGTAACCTGCCATCTGCACCTTTGGCTAATTGGCAGAATGACTGGGATCCGCAGCACGCTCCTCAGCCTGTGGTAACACTGGGGTGGAATGGATACCAAAATGTGGATATTGTGTAACGTCTCTAGTGCGTGCAGGGATCAAATGTCATTGAGCGATTCTGTGGCCACCGCCACTGAGAACACTAGGAGGTTAGGTTATAAACATGTCTGCGTTAATTACTTGCACGTGGCATCTCATGACTATCACAGTATCAGTATCAGGAAGTGATCCAGCACACACACACACATCCACACACTTGCTCGCTCACTCACAGAATCGTTCTATTTTTTCTCGCTCAACTACCACCTCTCTTTCAATTTCAACACGAATTCAAGTGGAGAATAAAAGTTCCAAATATTATTGAATCAAAAACATAAGTCACAAGCATGTCATAAGAAGACAAAAGAAGGGGTTAGAAGGCACAAAGGTTTGAAAAGCCAATATAGCTAGGTAAACTTTATTTGGTTGTCTCATTCCCTGAGAATTTAACATAAACAATAATTAAGTCAACACAAAATTGTCCGTGCGGGTTACGGAAGTCTGAGCTACAAACCTGTGAAAAGACAGTTCACAACCAGTGTATCATCCAAAAACTACATCGCCTCACTTTATAATTTCTCAGTAGGGTCTTACTCTTAGTCTCTTACACTCAATTTATGGAAGAAAACTTTAAGGTATCTTCCAAGTCTGTGGATAGTGGAAGATGAAATACACAAGAGAATTATTTATGGAAAAGTCAAACCAAAGCTAATCGGGGACTCTCGCGGAGCTGGCCTTTTCACATAATATTAAATAGAAAAGTTGAACCTGTTAATTGTGGATATGCGGAACAGGCCTTTTCTAACCAGAAAAATAAAGGAATTCCATTAGGAGGTTTAAATCAGAATGGAAAAAAATGGAGCCAGGTTCGGATAATGAACCTGACCTCTCAGTCAGAACATCTGTAGTGAAACACAGTTTAAGATTCAACACATCAATCGTGAAATGAAAAAAAGTGTTATAACCCATATATTTGAAACAATTCGTGGCTGCCACAAATTGGCCCCTGTATTAATCATTTAAGCGACGAACGTGAAAAATAATGAAACATCAGCGACGCCAGATCTTACGGCAAGATCAAACAAAACAAAAAACTACAACAATCAAACAACAATAAAACATTAGTCCAAAAACTAGGAAGGTAAAAGATAGACAAACCAACCTGTTGAATGTGGATTAAGTTGGGTCTAAATCAAAACTCTAGTTGCATTCATGAATGAAAAACTTGGAGACTTAGAGACTGACTGACTTGGAGACGAACTTGGAGACTTTGCAAAGTGACTGCAAAAGAGGGCACACGGTCCTTAAATTTATGTGAGGGCGAGTGGTGCGGGGATTAAAATGGAGGGTCTTTTATACCTTGAAAAATACGGCATCGGTGGCCCAGAATTTGGAATAAAATAAGAATTTGTAACAGAAGAGGGAAGGCAGCTCTTCCATGCCCGTGCATGAACAGGGAGGATTGTTGTCTACAGCTCGGCCAACTGACCGGCATTAATTGGAACCATACTTTGATCAGTGGTTTCACACGGGAAAGGAGACTACTGCTCTCCATGACCGCACTAAGACCCAGCACCAACGAACTATTGACTGAACTAAAAACATTCTCATCTTTTCAACTTCAAAACTTACAAAGACCATTTCACCAACAGTCTGACTAAAGTTGAACGTAGATTAAAAAACAGAAGGGGATCGGTAACCCGATGTACTTTAATAGAAGGGCTTTTCTCCACAATTGTTATCCTTGGTTAAACTTAAAGACCATGTATGTAATATATATTTGGAGTAAGTCATGTAACGTGTGTGGTTACTGGTTACTGAGTAACAGTGTTACCTTGGGTTTGCAGGTGTATACGCATATGATTATATAGTGTATACAGTGTACGTGGTTATTGTTACCCTTGTAGACTGACCTGTATGTTTGGTGTCAGTCACTTAGTTCATATGTGTGTGGTTACTGTTGTCCTGTTTTTGTGTAGGTGGATTTGTTACTGTTAGTGTTACTAGCTGTAGTGGATGCATATATGTTGACATTGACCTTGTTATCCATGGGTTGTAGTTGTCTGGTGTTAGTTATGAAGTGTGTGGTGACTGTTAATGTTATCTTGGGTTTGCAGGTATATGGCAGTGTCAGTTCTAAACTGGAGCTGGTCCATCGAAAACTGCGTCAAGATGCTCATCGCAGTCGCTGGGAGCTGTATGACTGGACAGATGAGTCTGACCAAATGATTCTACTTTTGCAGTCCCTGGTTGCACACAACGGACAGGTAATGTTTTTAAATGATTAGAACACTGTCAGCAGATCTTTCTCATTGGTCAGGATGCTGAACATACAAGACCTTTCTCATTGGACAGAATGTTTATTATTACTGATTGCTTTTATATAGTGCATTTCTCAGCTCTTGTGCAGACTTACTGCATTCATGTCGCATGTGGTTCTGACTGACTGACTATCCTTTTACAGCACGTTTTTTAATATTTACCAGAATGGTGTACTGAGAGCGCTATTTGGTTGCTACATGTCTGGTGCTATGTGAAACTGTCTACACCGTGCAACCATCCACCAGTTTACAATGTCACTTTATTCTGACTTCTAAGCCACATGTGTGAGGTGCATGTGTGTTTAGCTGTGACCTGCCACCTGCACTTTGGCAGGGTGTTTCAAAGGACATCAGAAGGAGATTGTTGGAGTCATGTGAGAGTGGGTTCCCTCAGCTGTTTGTATTGTTGGTTTCCCTAGCTGTTAGTGTTACTAGTGTTTGTGTTGTTGGTTGCAGGTTGTTCCAAAGGATTTTTAGTCAGTTATTGCTGGAATGGTGTGAGAGTGGGTTCCAAGATGTAACACAATAAAGGGGTCGGGTTCTATTGTTATCGACAACTCTCAGTGTATTGCCGAGTTGTTTTATTTCGCTATTTTGTATGTGAACCTGATCGTATGAGGACACCACAGTGGCCATCTCATCAATCTCGGCAGGCTTGAGTGGTCACCAAGCAGCCACATCTGGACACCAAAGCCTGTTGTTGTCCGAGTTTAATCCAAGCTTGCCGGAGGCATCGCTCTTCACACAGACTTACTGAGTCTGTGATGTTTACGCTGAGTGACCATCCATCTTGACTCTGACCTCCATCATGCAGTGTGAGCATGTTCTCACGTGGCCCGTCATCAGTGGCTATTTTTGTTCTTTAACTCTGCTGATTAACACCGTACACAGAGCAGGACAGCAAGGATGTGGACAGTTGTTATTTCCATTCTGGTGATGTTGCTGATTATGACCATATATGGAGCAAGGTGGGGCAGGTGTCACGTGACAGCAGGACTTTGTTTCGTCGGGTGTGGCTAGAATAACAGCGCACAGTGGGAGCGGGTCTTCAGACTGTCTCTGCATGGGCACGGACACCAACCAGCCGTTTCCCTGCCACGGCTGATTTTGTCCTGGCTGGGGTTTACAGCGGGGCTGTGCTATTAGAGCAGGGTCAATGCTGTTTGTACGCTCAGGTTAATTAGAATAGAAGTATATGGGAGCTAAACAGGCTGGTGTCTGTGTCTTCCTTTTCATACATCTCCGTGATCTCACAGATTATGTGTTACAAAGAGCCGTATGTGTTGCTGGTTGCGTGTTGTTCCAAAGGATCAGTTGCAGGTTACTGGAGTGGTGTGAGAGTGGGTTCCCTGTGTTGCGTGTTGTTCCAAAGGACCAGTTGCAGGTTACTGGAGTGGTATGAGAGTGGGTACCCTGTGTTGCTGGTTGCAGGTTGTTCCAAAGGACTTCAGTCGCAGGTTGCTGGAGTGGTGTGAGAGTGGGTTCCCTGAGCTGAAGGACCGGTGTGGACCAGGACTTGACACCGCCACCAAAGCTGTTCTGGCTCACCCCCAGTTTTCCGAAACTCCACAACAGGTAACAGAAATCGCAAAGCTTGGGCGAAAGTTGTACTTTGTCCAAAATCTGTCCTGATGAGCTGCTAAATACTTGATTTGGGTTATTGTGAGTTTTTGATTTTTTTTCTTTCTGTAGCTGCATACTTGGTTAGTCAGAGTGTGAGTGGGAAAGTAAAAAGGGTAACTATGTGGTGGCTGGTTGAGTGTGCCTGTGTGTGTGCAATGTTCACCTAACATGTAAAACTAATTTTTTTAATCTCTTAAATGTGAGGATTGTGTTTGTGTGAACATATTTTCATGGTAAGTGTTGCTTATCTCCCATGCAGGCCGCAGAGATTGTGTGGAGAAACTCAGGCTGTCAGAGTGCTACCAACACCGCAGTGGCCAGAACCTCCATCCTGGGCATCCACTACTACAACGCTCACTCCAAGGTCATGCACAACGCCCTTGAAATCTGCAACACCACGCACCCTGACCCACGGTATGTAGGCCACCTGTCCCTTGCAGAATTCTCCAGAATTGGCACAATCTTTGACATTTTTGGAAAGTTTTGAAAAACTGGAGTGCTTGGGGCAAAGGTCGTGGAAAAAGAAGAAGAAGAAAAAGTGGATGCCAAATGATTGATGATAAAAAGCAAATGCAAAAAATTATTTAACTTGAAACCACATCCAGACCTGCTTCAGATGGGTTTGCCATTTGCTGCAACATGTTGCAAGAGTCACTGTGCTTCAGATACTGAGATAGCTCATGCCGTTTAAATTGTATGTAACTGAGCAGTAGCGTGATCAGAGAAAATGGTCTTCAACTTTGGTACTTTTGAAAATAAGTCCTGTATGAACCATGTGTGTATTTATTTTATTTATTTTTTTGGTGGTTTGTTTTGTTTTTTGTTTTGGTTAAGGATAGTTTTTTGTTGTTTTTTGTCTGGAAAATATAGTTCACCTTTCTTAAGGAAAACCAGCTACAGCAGCGCTGCACTACCCACCCAGTATTGTTAGCGGAGTTTTTACCAAATTCAGCCAATGATAGTGTTCTTACTACCATGCTGTCTCATTCCCATGGTAGTACACTTTGTGGGTGAACAACAGCGGTTCAGGGTGCTCAGATGCATACATGTCACATGTATGTACATGGTACATGTGTGTGTGTGCACACAGTTAAGAAGCGAGAAGTTGTTTACGGTCTGCATGTGTACTCACTACTCTTTGCTTTGCTTGTAGGTGCCACGCATCAGTGGTTGCTGTGACGACAGCCATCACCTTAATGATGCAGAGAGATGAGAAGCACCTGAAGAAAAATGGGGACTATGCCACTGATGCCATCATTTCAGACTGCTACTCGTATGCTACTCGATGTCTTCTTGGCAGGTATGCTGAGGTAAGTCATCACTACCATCATCATCATTGTTATGATTAGTGCAGGTGAGCTTTGGTTGCAGTGTTGCCACCAGTAGATATTTATCACAGCTTTGTTTGGAGCAAGGTTTGTTTGCTGTCCCTTTTCACAGTGGGTTGGAGGTCCGGAAATTTGCAACTGCAAAACTTCATCATGCCATACTGCTGTGTGCAGTGTTTGAAAAGTTTTTTTCTTCTTTTTCTCCCTGTCATGGTGGTTGACAGCTTTGAATATTTTCTGTCACATAAATTTTCCCCCTGTCAGAAACAGACATTTTTTTGATATGGAATGACTGGATCATTGGCATATATACATGCAGCAGTCCTTGTGCTGGTCACGTGGGTGTTCCGCTGTTGTTGTGCAGATCAAGGAGCTGAAGCGCCACCTGTTTGCCACGTCACTCAAAGATCTGCAACTCAACGAGGTGGGCAGGAGCAACTACACCTTCAAGACTGTGGGAGCAGCCTTCTGGGCGTTCAAGCAGAAAGATTTCCGTTCGGCCATTCAGAGCATAGTCATGGAGGTATGGGAAAACAATGTCTTAAAACTGCAGGGCATGATGGAAGAGGTATGGGGAGATATAATGTGGATGTGCAGGTCTGTGATGCAGTCAGGACAGTATGGGGATATTGTCTCAGACATGTAGGACATACTCCTTGAAGTTTTGGAAAAAATTTATTAGACATACCAAACATAGCTATGGCGGATTGGGAAGAAATGTGGGACATGGCGTTTACAGAGGTATGAGGAGAAATGTCTTGGACATACAGAACATAATTAATGCAGAGATGTATTAGACATGCTGGACATAGTTCTGAGGTTGCAGGAAACATCTGAGGGTATTTGAGTCTTGTGAAAGACGACATTATTGCGGACTGTGGATGCTAGCATCTGTTCATTGAAGATGGCATCTACACACTCAGGAAAGCCTTCACCCGGTCTCTTTGAAGTTTCCCAAGCATTGCCTTCACACTTTTTCCTTGTCTTTCTGATCACAGCATCAGCATTATTCCAGTGTGGCTGCTGCACAAAGGTGATGCATGTGGTGTGTTTCAGGATGAGCATGATGATGCCAGTAGTGATGGTGCATGTGGTATGTTTCAGGATGAGCATGATGATGCTGTAGTGATGGTGCATGTGGTGTGTTTCAGGATGAGCATGATGATGCCAGTAGTGATGGTGCATGTGCTGTGTTTCAGGATGAGCATGATGATGCCAGTAGTGATGGTGCATGTGGTATGTTTCAGGATGAGCATGATGATGCCAGTAGTGATGGTGCATGTGGTGTGTTTCAGGATGAGCATGATGATGCCATAGTGATGGTGCATGTGCTGTGTTTCAGGATGAGCATGATGATGCCAGTAGTGATGGTGCATGTGGTGTGTTTCAGGATGAGCATGATGATGCCGATAGTGATGGTGCATGTGGTGTGTTTCAGGATGAGCATGATGATGCCGATAGTGACAAGGGGCATGTGGTGTGTTTCAGGATGAGCATGATGATGCTGATAGTGACGATGCATGTGGTGTTTCAGGATGAGCATGATGTTGATAGTGACAATGCATGTGGTGTGTTTCAGGATGAGCATGATGTCGATAGTGACGATGCATGTAATGTGTTTCAGGGTGGGGATGCTGGAGCCAATAGTGATGGTGCATGCGATGTGTTTCAGGATGAGCATACTGATGCTGATAGTGACGATGCATGTAATGTGTTTCAGGGTGGGGATGCTGGAGCCAATAGTGATGATGCATAGGATGTGTTTCAGGATGGGGATGTTGACGCCTATGGTGATGTGTTTCAGGATGGGGATGTTGACGCCAATGGTGATGTGTTTCAGGGTGGGAATGTTGACGCCAGTGGTGATGTGTTTCAGGGTGGGGATGCTGACGCCAATGCAGCGGTGGCCGGGGCCATGCTGGGCTGTAAGCTGGGGCTGTCGGCCATTCCCCACTCATGGATGGAGTCCTTGACACACCGGCGGTGGCTGGACGGCTTGATTGAAGTGTGAGTGGACCCTGCCTTTCTGTGCTTGTCTTACGTGACTGGGGATACGGAAATCTAGACCATGACCATTGAAAACTCAGACCTTTAATAGCTTCCCCCATTTGAACCATGGGGCCGCTTAGAATATAGCTTTGCATGCTTTGCCTGCTGACAGGAGCTCTGTTTGCCTGGTTCATTCAACTGTGTTTTGTTTTTTCACCAAGTGTTTCTGACTTTAAAAAAGAGAAGGGTTCACTGTTTAATGTGTTGAAGAGCTTTTCCATTGACACAATGTTATGAATTTGAGACACTTAATGTGATAAGGACAGTGTTCATTATTTTGTGATACACCTAGTCTCTTTTTCTGTTTTGGTAAGGAAATTTATAGCTTGGTTAAAAAGGTCATAGACTTGTACATTTACACCGTAGAACCAATGCTAAGTAAGGCCTGTTTTACTTTTTCTGTTGTCTAAACAGCTACCTCAGCATGATGGAACGGGGTCAGGCCAAACCCAAGGCGGAGACTACTGTATGACACACACACACAATCACACACATCCACACACAACACACACACAGTCACATGCATCCACACACACACACACACACACACACAATCACATACATCCACTCTCACACACACACACACACACATAGCCCCCCACCCACCCACCCCCACTGTTCATGGCATTGTGTAACGGTCATGTGATAATGTACGTGTCTTCACTGTCCTTCACTCCTGTCTGTCAGTCTAGACAATGCATGTAGTCAGTTGTGTTTGAAACCATGTTGATGTGTACATTATTTGCTTTGTGTTAAATTGATAACAGTCTTTTTTCGGTGCACATTGTGAGCATGCTAGTATGTTTGTGTTGTTTAGCGCTTCAAGCTGCAGTGCAGGTGCTGTAATCATTTTAATTATTATCATCTACATAGCTGACTTACTGTCCCAGGATGTGTAGACAATCTTCAGTAATAATAATGTGCATTTATCATGCACTCATCAACACCCTGAGCACACATGTGTACATGAGTTGTGCAGAATCGTTTTGTACACGTGTATGTAATCTGAGTTATATTTACGTCATCTGAGTTGTGCATAATCTTTATGTATACATGTATGTATTGTAATCAGAATTGTATAGAATCTTTGTGCGAGTAGAATCTTGCCACAAGCTGCATTGTTATGGGTAGGTCCATAGATTCAGCAGCGTGAGTTTTGGTCAGTATTGCAAAGAGGTGGAGAAATGAATTAATACATTCATCTGTGATATTACCTGTTTTTTATCAGTTTTGTTTTATTTTTGAATGTTTTCTTGTTTCCAAAAGCACTGATCTGTATGACTTAAACTTGTGGGTTGGATACTGTAAACTGCAACATTATTTCCCCCCCCCCCCCCCCCCCCCCCCCCCAACCCAAATTGTTTGGAGAGATTTACACAAGAATTTGACCGAGCACTAACATGCATGGTGAAATATGTCTTGTCAATCCACCGCACAGAATTGTTCCCAATGGCAGTGTAGTGTGACCCAGGTTTGACCGGTTGATGACCAGGACTTACAGAGGGTAACTGAACAACAGAAGTCCTGTCCATAGGAATTTAAGGGGGGAAAAAAGACTCGTTTTCTATGGATTTTCATTCTCTTTGTTGTGTTAAAATATGGAAGTTGCAAAAACATGACCATGAATGTTGTCATTTTGTGCAAAGCTGTCTGTATCACTATCAGTGAAGTTGTGAACGAGTCTGGAAAGCATGTCAGGCGTGTACACCTCTCTGAAGTGTTTGTTGAGGGGGTTGACCAGTGGACGAATCTTGTGGATGAGGTCATGGTCTGGCTGCCGACGTGGAGTCACATGGCGTTGTTCACATGGAGAAAGGTCAGGATGTCCATGAACTTGTTCCTGGACATCAAAGAGCTGCAGAACTGTTGTGAGAATAGTACTACACTGAGTCGGCTCGCTACGTGCTTCCAAGGAAGACAGCAGCTTTTGCGACTATGACCGCAATGTGTTGTGAAGGCTGTATGATGCTCCCTGTCTGGAATCTCAGGGCTGTCATTTGATTCCCCTTTCCTATCTGCTCTCTCATTTTTCTGCCAAGTCCTCTTGCTCTTTCTGCCTTGTGATTTTTTGTCTGGTAATGGTCCATTTTTTAATCTTTTTTTTGTTCCGAAAATTCTCAAACTATTTTTTGTTTGGTGTTAGGCTTTTTTGTATGGCTTTTGTTGAGCAGCTAGACAATGGATGGTTTGTGCAGGTTGCTGCCATATGGCACTACTATTTGTCATGCTTTAATATTATAATGTTGAATTTTTTATTGCTTCTGTCGATTCCTTTTATACGATTTTGGTTTTTATGGTATCAGTAGAGAGAATGGTTGATGATACCAGCACATCCTAGCCTTATGTGCTCTTTTAACGGGAGCTATATCGAAAGGACCAACTCTTTAAAAGTTTGATGTTTGTGTATGCGTATTTTGGTCTTTGTGCAGGGACTGGTTTTGTGGATCGACTTGAGAAAGGGTTTATTCAATAAAAAGGGCATTAGCTTATGATATTATTTGATCGTCCTGGGATGACCCTGTGTGGTTGACAGGACATTTACATCCAATTACTAATGAAGGTGAGAAATGCACCATGGAAAGGGGGAACATAGAAAGTCCTCATTTTCCAGGTTCATCAGATCGTACTTCATTTCAAAGGAGCAATAGGTTCATCAAATTGGCACTTCAGTGTATTTTAAAGGAGCAGTGATTTTGCTTTCGTATAGTAATAGTCTTAGACGTTTCTCCATAAACTTCTCCAGTATTTGTTTTGCTAAGGTAGGCTTTTTGTATGGCAACTAGGAAATGGTGGTTAGTAGGTAGCATGTGTAGCTTGCTGCCAATTATAGCTCTGGTGTTTGCCATCTTTGGTTTCTGTCCATTCTTTTTTGATAGTTTTCTTTAATGTGGTATCAGTAAATCTGATCAAATGGTCAACAATACCAGCATGTCCTAGTGCTATACGCTGTTTTTAATCTTCTTCTTTTTTTAAATCATGGTAATGCTGAATTGACCGACTCCTAGAAAATTTGTCTGTTTAGGTTTTCTATTTTTGTCAATTGTGGACTTGGCTTGAGAACAGGTGTGTGTGTTTTTATTTGTTTTTTTTAAATAACAAGAATAGTTTTGAAATGTGCATCTGATGATGGTTAGCTTGTCCTAAGGTGACCCTGCGTACTTGCTAGAATGTTAAAACTCCACTTATAACCATTTGTGTTCAGTTCCTATACAATATGGCTCAGTTACATAGTCGGCCATATTTTTTAAGTACTACCATAATTATGTACTTGCTCTGACTCATCAGTGTGTGTCTATATATAATACACAAGCATGCAGGTATGCCTGCAACCAAAATGAGAGTATGTCCAATTGTGCGACTTTATTTTCCTAGTCAGGTTACAAAACTGCTGACATTTTTATTTTTTATTTCTGTGCTCTTGTGACAGCTTGTTCATTCCTTGCCCATAATCTCCACTTGCAGTGTTACTGGTGTTTGGAATTGATATTCATAAACAAGTCTTTACAATACAATCTTGCTTGGGTTGTGTTTATATTCCATACTGATCATTGCTGCAGACAAATACGTTCAACCACAAAACCTTCACGCAATTAACATGTTTGTTTTTTCCTACTCATACCTGTGGTCTTCACATTAAGTAGTTTTCCTCTGGGAGGGCCATTAAAATTATTCAGTTGGAAAAATGAAATACAAAGACAAACAAAAACACTTCAGATCTCACTTTGTCAGCTGACAGTTTAGTAATGTGTTTTCCAAAGCCCATATGGTTCTGAGAGAGAGAACAGGTGTACTTGTACTTACTGCATGTGAGAGTGATGTACTTTGCAATTCACACCAGCACTGTGTACTGAACTTACATACAGTAACGCACAGACAAGCTTGGGTTTACTGAGCTTTTCATGTTGAAATCAATGTTCATACACACACAGTAACCAAAGCAAGACAGTCTAAAAGATCAACATGCATCCATGTATTTGAACAACAGTGAGGGTCATTTAAGATCAAAAACGAAAATAACTGCAGTTTGCACTTTCCCTGCAAACACACTACATCTAATTTCCAGTAAAATCAACATTATTTAAATGCACAACGTATAAAAGGAAAAATGTAAGTGGTGAACTGTAACTCAATATCAAATGGACCAATGCAATAGGAAAACTGACAACTGTCGGTGCTATGACCATTAATTACAGTACTTGGACAACCTCTATCCCCATCTACACGTTCCAGGAACCCGGACAAGAATTGCTCAGCTTTCAATTTGCTCATTCACATTATCACTCAACGGCACACAGATTTGACCCAAATTACCATTAATGCTCCTGACTGGGGTGAAGGAATTTGCAACATTAAAAGTGAACAATACAATGATAAATGTATAGTGATCGACAAGGAGACAATGATCAACATACAATACAATCTAGGGAGAGCAACAATTGGATAATGATGGTGTTACACAGAAGTACAGGTGTGTGCGTATATAGATCTATGAATAAATATAAACCATGCCATGGTATGACAAACAAAATCTAAGCAGCGTAGTTCTCATAGAAACTGTTCTGTAAAAATAATAAGGAATAAGGAACGTGTGAAACAGAAAATAACACTGACAATGAAAAAACATCTTTTACAACATCCATGAAATACAAGAACGTAAAAAACTAATTTTAGAATATTCCAAATAACACACACCAAACGATGGAACATTCAAAACATAATTTACAACATCCAAGTTTAATCTCCCTCAGGGGGATAAACAATGTTTATGAACAAATTCATATGCTGCCTTCCATGTTTTGTTTTTCTCAGCCTGTAACACAACACTGTCATTAACAAAATGCTGTTAATTCAGTTGTCATGCCAATAGGTATATGAATGTAAGCAGTCAGTTTCAGCTGAGCTTTGCTATTTCCTCTCACTGCAATGACATGACCCAACTTTCAAATGGTGATCGGGGTTTGAGCAGGCATCCAAATTAGGGTGACACTGAACAGATTACAAATCTTCAAGGGGCATCGACTAAATGCAGCCAAGTTGTACTGTACTCTGAAGTGGCAGCATTTTAATAGAAACAATCGGCATTGTAGAGTTTGCACTTGTCAGAACTGTACAGCTGTTTTGGACAGCAACGTTAAAAAAGAAAGAAAAAAAGGGTAAAATGGCAGCCAAAAGTCACCTGGTCACCTGTACTCAATGCCAAACTTAAGTTTGACTTTAATTTTGTGTTGAAGGAATTTACATCATTGTAAACCTACAGAGAAAGATTTAAAAAAAAAAAAAAAAACTCCAAAGTCTTCACTAACTGCACAAATTCTTTGATGATGACATCAATGCCTTCGTTTCATTCTTAGATCAGGAACAGAAAATTTCCTTCATGATTGCAAACATAAATCCAAGGAAGGGAGGAATTTTAATAACCATTAACCCAAACAGTTGTTTTGAACAAGTACTTGTGAAACTCGTTATAATACTAAAGTATCCAGCATGGCACCAGCCTCCCTTTCTGTCTCGTGAGCATCTCACCACTGTGCTGGTGGCATAAAGAACCAGGACACGCTGTTTGCAACCGACCCGCACCAAACATTGGATCTGCCAGTCAAAACCACTCTCTTTTGAAATCAGCGAAAAAGAAACTGATCAGAAAGGGGTGACGTCATTTTTAATAACGATAGTGGCTGTGGTTTCATGCCTGCCCTCGTGTATTCAGCCCAGGTGCACAAGTGACACTGAACTGATTCCCCAAAAGGGCTCCATAACGTGGCAGGCTTCAAATACCTTGCCTGTCAAAACCTGGTCACTTGAAACACATCCCACAGACCAGTGAGACAGACATCCCACAGACCAGTGAGACACATCCCACAGACCAGTGAGACACACATCCCATGGACCAGTGAGACAAATCAGTTTAAGATCAAAAGCCGTGGGGCCTTACTTGGGAACCAATCAGAGCTCATCCCCTGACAAATCACTAATAAAAGGGCAGAAAGCAAACCACTGCCTGTGTAATTATTTCAGTTCAATAAAAAAACAAATAGCCACTTCTCTCCTGATGATTTTTTTTTTTTTTACAGTCATGTAAAATATTGCACAGTTTTTAGGGCAAATCCAAAGATGAATGCGTGTCATAGTTCAGAAGCTGTGTGAGAGTCGAGGTGGCCGTCATGGGCTGTCCGTCCTAACTAGCCTTCTGGTTTTCGTGGACGTAAAGATTTATTGAACCATGCTTCGGCATCGGTCTCAGCTTGTCCCTAATATGTCAGCCGACATCCGAGGACATTAAGCATCACTTCACCACCACCTGAATGCGTGCCAGGCCGCAAACGACCTCTTAAGTCCTTGACTAGAGCCAGCCAAGCGAATACTTGCACAGCATCAAGTGCTTTCCCACCTGACAATATTGCCAGCTGCACTTCTGTTTAGTTGTGTGGAGGGTAGGGGGAGAAGTCCTGATACGCAGGATTATTTAACTGAACGATCTGACTGGTCAGATGATGTTAAGCTCAGAGTGACAATGGTAGCTGCACAGCAAGTTCTAACCTGAGATTCTGAACTGAAATGGTGAGCCCCCCCCCCCCCCCCCTTTTTTTATGTGACACATACAGCAATTTCTAGCACTCATTAAAAAACACCCACACCCCTATGCCAGCCACTAAGCAGCGCCCACAAAACACATTCAGATACAGGGAGGACTTGACTGCCACGCAGTGTTTAGTTTAGCACATGAAGCTGCCGTCTTGACACACGCCTCCTGCAAAAGCCAGAACTAAAGTCCCAAACCGGAATCTGCTTCAAACGTCCTGATCCTTAGCAGGCACCCCTCAGGCCATCAGCTGATCCACAGCAGTGTGGCGCCTCCTGTGGGCAGAGGGCCGTTCAACAATGAGCTGACCCACGACTGAAAATGCAAACGTAAACTGCATCATTCAGAAGGTCCATTCAACCTACACAATGTACTTGTCACTCTCTTCGACATGAAAAAAACACATGGCTATATGCAGACAGGCGGCACTGCTCAGTTGAAGAAGGGTGCGTTACTCCTCGGCTATGTCAACATCCAGTGTTGTCCCTGGCGACGGCTTCACCTCATGTAGGGTAGATCCTCGCGCTCCCTCTCTTCCTCCGCATGAGGGTCTGGGTACTCTGTCAGATCCAGCGTCAGGCTGTTGCTGACCACACAGTCTCCTTGCTGTAACACAGAATGCACCATACCATGACATCTTGCTGTCGCACGGGACAAACATACTGTGACGAGCCTCCTTGCTTTAACACAGGACGCCATCTAAAAAACTGCATGTACATTCAAGCTTCCATGATGGGAACACGGCCTGCTGGCTTGGCGACATTTTGTGGGAAGCATATTGTGAAATACATCTGTGAGGCATACGGGACAGTCATACATTCTGTCTAGCTGAGAATCGGGAGCAAGCTGGCATTTCTAACACCCTTTGTGTGTGGGACAAATTTACCTGTACAGGCCCATCCCTGAATCTGAAACTCCTCTGCTGAGGGCTAACTACAACAGCAGGAACAGAGCTTGTGATGATGTGGCTTGTTCACAAACTTTCTACTGAACAGTTCTAAACATGGAATATGGAGATCAAATGGCAAGGTCAGCTGGCGTTCAGTAGCCTGTGAGTGTGTGAAGACTGTATTGCCAGCCACGGGGAAATGTGTTGAAACAAACCTTGAAACTTGAGCACAGCTTGTAACAAATCTTGCTGTAACAGTGCAGGATATGACATGATGTAACAACTGTTACTGTAACACAGTACACAACATGTTTCCTTACTGGAACAATGCACGACATGATGCAACAGCTGTTATTGTAACAGTACACATCATGCTGCCTCCTTGCTGGAATAGTGTATGCCATGACATGATGTAACAATCATTACTGTGACAATATAGGTCAAGATGTAACACTTGAAACATGACCCACACAGGTTGCTTGCTGTAACAGTGCATGGCATGACAAGTCTTGCTGCAACAGGTAACAAACCTTGGTAGGTCAGCACAATGCAACAAGTCACCATGGTGTAATGTCACATGGCATGACACGATGTAACGAGTCTTGTGACCATTTACTGGTAAATCTACCATCCGTTCTAAAAGAGTGCTGGTGCTCAACTAACCTCAGGGTAAATACCAATGAGTGCGTCTGCCCTGTTGTAGAACTCTTCCTTCAGAGAAATCACAATGCACTGGAACTGGCTCTCCGACTGCTCACGAATGTATGCTGCAACCTGCGTAACATCACACAGCACAAAAATGCAATTCAGAAAATTAAGCAAAGTATCCCATACAGCTCCCGCTTAGCCCAAACGATTGAAGGTGTCAAATTTGTTTATGAGCATTCCCTGCAAACAATATTGCCCCCCTCCCCTTCCAATAACAACTATGTCCTGTACTGCTCCATTACAAAAAAGATTGTGTTCTCCCCCCCCCCCCCCCCCCCCCCACAAACAACAACCCCCAAACAACAACAAAAACCTAAACAAACAACAAAAAGCAACCTCAACAACCAACCTATGTCCAGTAATGGGGAGATCATTTACACACACACACACACACAAAACCTCCAAATAGGAAGCCAGCTTTAGATACTGTGCTTGCAATGGGTGGAGAGACAATGAGTGCAAGCGTTTGCAGCATGAGGCGAGAGGAAGGAAGCAGTCACCTTGCCAATGTTGGTGTTGTCCAGGGCGGCGTCAATCTCATCCAGAACGAAGAAGGGGGCTGGCTGGTAACTGCACAGCACACAACACAGCGTCACAAGCACATCACAGCATCAACCACAGGGGGGAGAAACTTGGGTCAATACAACATCACTTTGGTACCCGAAAGGCTTTCCAGCGATAACACCATCACTGTGAAGGGTGCTAAAACTGGTCCAGGGTGCTGATTTGGGATACAGCACAGAGAACTACAAATCTCAACCACCAGTTTTTGTACTTTACATTGTCTTTGCTCCCGCTGTGGATGTGCCATGTCACACTGTAGGCTGCTGCTGAGTGACATCTAACCACCGCTGATATCAAAGGTATGACTGAGCTAAAATCACACAAGTGTCCTGCAAAACAAGGTCCCCCGTGTGTAGACATGCAAAAAGATCACATCTACACATAAACGGTGCAGTAGTCTATGTCAGAGTACAGTGCAGCATGCACTAAAAGACCAGATGAATGAATGTATGTGACTTTGAATACCACCGTAAACTGGTACATAACTGTATGATGTGCACAGACTGTGTACTGAGATGTCAGCCATTTCGCAATCATATAGTGCTGTAAGTACACCACTTCAGTGAACATCCAAATGTGCTATGCAAACCTACAGTCACTCATTCACAGTCACACATGACTAGAGCGCAGTGAAACTGCACAAGAATGGAGAGTAGCACTACATGAATAAAAACAGCCATCAAGTCACAGATATTTCTGGTCAGAGTTTAACCCCCTACCCCCTCCACACACACACAAACAGGCCAACCTGCACATGCAGCAACCCCCAGAGCCAGACTACCACAACCCCCCCCCCACCTGTGAATGGCGAAGAGCAAAGCCAGGGCGGCCACAGTCTTCTCTCCACCAGACAGGTTGTCCATGGGCCGGAAGCGCTTGCCGGGAGCCACGCAGTTGTAGTTAACCCCATCCAGGTAGGGCTCCTCAGGGTTCTCCGGACCCAGGAAACCCTGAGCACTCTGGTTTCTGGCTAGAGACTGTGAGAAGACACATCATGCATTGTGTGATTATGAACCGTGCTGTGCTTGGAAAAATTAGCACAATACCAAAAATCTTCCTTCTTGGTGCAGTTTCTGATGATTTACCTCAAATTTATTCAGACACACTAATTCCATATACATCTGTATTCAGCCTCAAAACCTACACAGACATACTTAAATAGTCTATACCTGCTAATAATAGTGTTTAGCCTCAAACTTACACACACCTATTGTGGAGTTAAGCCTCAACTTACTCCCATTCATCCATGTCCATCTGCAATGTTTAGCCTAAAGCTCATTTTTTCCATACATCTGCAGTGGTGATTAGCCAAAATTTATTCAGGCATACCACGGTGCCCAAACAGCCAGTAAACCTCCTGCCAGTAGAAAAACACACACCATGAGCCCCCAAATTGTTATTCTAACAGCAGAAGAAGAAAAAAAGCTGTTCCACCTAAGGAATTTAACGTGGCTCCCATAAAACAAAGACTGATGTCACTTCCAACTGAGTACCACGCCAATGAATCTGCCGCTGCAATATTTCTTTACAACCGAACAAGCAGCTGTGGAGAAAAGAGCACAACAGACCTAACTGACAGCACTCACCTTATAAATATCATCAATGCGGTTTGCCACATGGTCAAAGCAGTGCATGAAGCGATCAAAGCGCTCCTTGCGGATCTTCTCAAAAGCCTGCTTGGCTTTCTTGGCTCTTTTGCGAGCGTTCTCAAACTCCTCGGATGTTTCTTGAAACCGCTCCTTCACCCCATCCAGCCTGCACAGAAGAAACCTTGATGTTCCAACTGTCTGTCAAGGGACTGTGTTTGTGTCATAGAATTCCTGATGTTCAGTACATAGCCACTGCTTTGTGCCCAGCTAACATGACACAGATTTACCGTCTTCAAATTGGGAATCTCTATTCTATGCTGCATGCTATGGTCAGACAGCTCTCCTGTCAAACCAAACGCAGGCAGGGCAGCTTCTGCCTTCCCAATCACTGCGAGAGACTGGAATGGCCTGCCCCAGGTGGATGGTTAAAGCCTTTCCCTTAATGTATTCACCACAAGGGTGTCGAACCTTCACCTCTGAATCCATCTTTAACCAAAACAAAATCTTAAATTTCCCTCCAGACATTTTTTCTTCTGTCTCCATCTCCATAAGCAAGCTGCAACCCCAACAAACACTAGTCATGGTCTGGCTGTAGACTCTGAGTGCCCCAAGGAACAAGACATCCTACAGAGAGGTGAACAGCATCCACCCATCTATGGTGTGCATATTGAACTTGAAGGCCTGGACTGCCTTCAAAATGGACATACAAACTTACAGACATGCGGACCTACACATCTATGGACAGGCAGACACAAGGACAACACAAACACAGGGACAGGTCTACCCATGGCACATGCGCTGGAGGCCCCACCTCTCTTCGGCACATAACCCTGCATACGTTTCCAAAGTGCATGTTGCTGGGCCCTGAACTCTCTGCACAATACTGTGGGCGTCCACACACGCACACACAGAGACAGAAAGGCAGTGGCCAGAGAGGCGGAAGGTACCCACTTTTCCATGGCACGCATGTTGGGGGCCTGAATCCTCTGCAGGGTGGTCTGCATGTCTGACACCGTCTTCTGCAGCTGCTCCTGGGCCTTCTTCACGTCATGGGCCTCGTCCAGCTGAACAAACACAACCACCGTCGTGAGTATCAATCCACTGTTCACGGAGTGAGGCTCTTCAGCGAACTGAACACACTGTCATAAATATTAATCCACTGTTTATGTCATGTGCCTCATTCAGCTGAACAAACCATTGTCATAGGTATCAATGCAGTGTTCATGTCATGATGCTCATCAGATGACACACTGTCGTAACATTAATCCGCTGATCATGTCATGTGTCTTGTTCAGCTGAATGAACATGCTGTCATAAATACTATTCCACTGTTCATGTCATGTGCCTCATCAGCTGACAGAACACATTGTCAACATGGTCTCATAATTACCAATCCACTTCTCACATCATGAGGTTGAATGAACCCACTACCATAGTTATCAAAGGGCCATTCACATCATGTGGCTCCTCCATCTGACTGAACACAGACACTGTCACAATCAATTCAGCTGAATGAACATAATCACTGTGGCCACTATTTGCAAACTGCTGTACATGCTGCCTTCTCAACCAACACTAGGTGAACCTGCAGGTTTCAGCTTAAGAATGCTGACAAGCACACCAACTCACATCCTTGTATTCATCATCCAGGGCGCTGTAGTCAATCAGAATCTGAGCCTCTTTCTCGTAGATGGCCTTCGCCCCCTGGGTGCTCATGCTGTCTAGCGGCGTGTCCTGGGAGCCGTCGGCGCCGGACATGTCTGTCTCACCGCTGATGTCATCCATGGAGCCTTGGGTGAGCGGCAGTTTGATTCCCTCCATCTGCCACACACACCACAATGGAGTCAATACCACACAGTGATGCAAAGGTCTAAAACAGCCCGATTCTCTCCATCTGCCCCATACAATGGTGTAAATACTGCACAGCAGTGTAAATGTCTAAAACTGTCTGGTTCTTTCCATCTGCCACCCACACCACAATGGTGTAAACACCACACTGTCACATACACCATAGTAGTGTTAAGGTCTAAAACAGCGTGATTCCCTCCACCTGCCACACACATCACAGTAGTGTAAAGGTCTAAAACAGGCCGATCCTCTCCAACTGTTATTAACACGCCTGTGTCTGTCTACACCAACAGCACGGTTCAAGCACACTGTCTACAACCATAGCATGGCAGAAGCGATCTATCTCCATCCCTGGAGTCCCCACCTTGCAGGCTTTGAGAAGACTGTGTCGGTCGGCTCTCTTCTGTTCCAGCTTGGTCTCCATGGAGGTGATGGACTTCTGCAGGGCCGCCATCTCCTTCTGCTGGACAGACAGGCGCTTGCGCACCTCACTGATCTCCTGCTCCATGTCGTCCACCTGCGACTTGAGCGTCAGCCTCTGCTGCTTCAGCCGCTCCTGGGACTGCATCTCATTGTCGATGATCTGCACGCAGCACCAACACAAAGCGCTTTTTCTTGTAGACATTGTTGCTGTTTGTGACCTATACACCCCCACCCCCTGTCTGTGAGCCATACACCGTCTTTGTCTATAACTGTAAAACTGACTGTTGTGTCCACTGCCTGTTGCAGAAAATTGGGCTGCCTTAAGGCTACAGCAGCCATAACAGCCCAACCCTACCTGAGTGTGCAGCATTTATTTTCCTGTGGCCAAACAATGGTATGGCTACCAATGTTTGGGATGTTTAATATGCACACGGATGTTAATGCATGTGACTTGTACAAACACCACGAGGGCTTGTACTGAAAGCTGATTCGGGATTGGGGGGGAGGAGGGGAAACTCCCTTGTCGCACTGGGGGGATTGAACCGTTGTCTGTATCCTACACAGGTGCAGGGCTCAAACTCAAAGGGTTGATGGGTCCACTGTGCTTTTGTTTCTGGTACACAATTTGTCATTCAGTAAACACAACACACCACACAGAGTGGTTTGATCTGGACACAGAACAGTGATGGAGCTTACACACTAAAAACAAACACAAAAAAACTAACAAATTTTAATCTGAAACCAGAAACCAACTTTAATCCCAAAACATGAGGATTAGGAAGAGGAAGAGTCTGACAAATGAGGGTTCACTTACGTTCATGTGCCGGTTTTCCTCATTCTTCACTTTCTCATACTCTCGCTCATCGTTCTGAACGGTCTTCTCCCATTTCAACACCAGCTCTGTCACAAATCAAACACAAAATCACAGTGGGCAAAAACAATAAAATGACCCCCCCCAAAAAAACCTTTCTGAGATGTCCACAGCAGCATTTTCACAAACTAACATTTCATGAAACTGCAAGGTTTCAAAAACAGAAAAGCCTCCCCTTTGACGAGTTCAAGGAAAGCTCTCTCATGTGAAATATAACAAAACAAGAACAGCTTAAACACATGTGTCTCATATTCGAATGATTTGTTACTCAGTATGTTCTAAACAGTCTCTGAATTCAGGCCTTAGCTGGGGAGTTTACAGGAGAACATCAAATAATCTACCTGTTAAATGTAGTGAAGCGACTGCAGATGCACTAAAATACTGATATTCCATTCTTACCAAATCCACTGGACCCAGCAATGTTTTGCACCAGTCTGAGAATTTTACCTGTCATGATGAGCCGTTCACATTTGTGGATGTTATTAGTCTGATTTGCAGTCACAATTCACACTGGGATTTTTTCCTTTTGAGAATTTCAGGACTTTCAGTTGCTTTCCTAAAGAGAGGCAGGGCTGATAATTTATAATGTTGGAATTTTGCCTAGGTAGCTCATTCCTACTCTAGTTGATTGCTTAATAATGCTTCAATGGATATTCATGAAGGAAGCCAGCAGCCAGTAGGACCACTATTCCCCATCATGTAACCAGGCCATGTGCATTATGTATGTCATGTCTTTTTTTTAACATATGCTATATGGGTTCCAGAAAAAGGCCAACGTTTTTCTCTGCTTTCTAAGACATTCCAGCCTGTGGTCTGCACGCACAGATAGAGAGAGAGAGAGAAGAGAGAGAGAGAGAGAGAGAGAGAGAGAGACACGCACACACACACATACAAAGACAGACACACACCATACAATAGCAACAATATTACAAACCAGTCATTTAACTTTCTATAAGAACAAACATGAGAAGTACACACCAACAACAAAAACTGATTCTTACCCCATGTGTCACTGGATTTTTCACACTCTATCTGGTTCTGCAGTTTGAATTTCTGGTTCTCAAACTCCAGGCGTTTCTTGGCTCGATCCTGCTGGGCCCGCAGTTCTCGTTCTTCATAGTGTCTGCATATTCGAGTTTACACATAAGGTTTCGTGTTGAGGGAAAAAAAGTTCATCTATTTCATTTTAACAAAAATTTAATCTGTTTTTGAAAGTTGCTGTTCTTGTAGCTGTAAATCTACAAACATGAAACTCCAGTAAGCAAACATGAGAAAACACATTCTCCAACTGTTATTTAAAAGGAGCTGAAAAGAAAGCGATGAACTACCACAAAACCATGACCATGCCATCAGTGTTTACCCCTCTTGTGACTGTTCTGCACTGAGCTCTAAGTCCCACCTCTTTACTCACAAGTTGCACCTCTTTACTCACAAGCGATGAACTACCACAAAACCATGACCATGCCATCAGTGTTTACCCCTCTTGTGACTGTTCTGCACTGAGCTCTAAGTCCCACCTCTTTACTCACAAGTCCCACCTCTTTACTCACAAGCTTTCAATCTGACCTCCATGTGGTACTGTGCTGAGCAGGTACCATCATTTATTTTGAAGGTGTCATCAATAAACATGAGCCATCATTCTGAAGGTGTCATCAATGAACATGTGCCATCATTTATTTTGAAGGTGTCATCAATAAACATGAGCCATCATTTTGAAGGTGTCATCAATGAACATGAGTTATTATTTATTTTGAAGGCATCATCAATGAACACATGCCATTATTCATTTTGAAGGTTTCATTTCAAACCCTCCCACCTTTGCTCCATTGCTATGTTTCAGCTTGTGGGAAAAACACTTTTGATGATTTTCCTGCAGAAAAGTATCTTAACGTTTTGACTGGCTGAAAGAGTTGTGTGATTGGCAACCTCAATCCCTCAGTTCTGCTACTGAACTCCCTCTGTGGTGTGGCCAGTCCCATTTGCTGTCTGTGGGCAACCCTCTCTCCCCTGACAGGCAAAGCCGCTCACCTGATGTTGGGGACACCAATCATGGTACAGAAGTCAGCAAACACTTCGTCCTCCACTCGGTTCATCTTGTCCTTGAGGTGGCGCAGGTCATCCCCTCGCTCAGACATCATTCGGTCAAGCTCCTCCATTCTTGGCTAGTCAACAAAATCACAAGTGCAGTTGGAAAAATGTGTCCAGTGAATCTATGGTCATCACATATTAATTAGAAGTAAAAATAAGTATTTAAATATTTTTTAAGACGGAACTGCCTCTGCAAGGTTGTTTCACAGAGAGAGAGAGAGAGAGAGAGAGAGAGAGAGAGAGAGAGAGAGAGAGAGGAGAGAGAGAGAGAGAGAGAACAACAAAAGTGTACTTTAAACAAAGTAACAGGTTGGCATCTTTGCAGATTGACTCACCTCAAATGAGGACTGCATTTCTGTGAACATGTTGAGATCCTTCTGATTCTGGTTCACATGTTTTTTCTGGAACAATGAAAGAGAAAATATGACTCATCACCACCATCTCCACAGCAAGGGACTATGCCCAAGAGAGTTTACAACATCACAGACAATTTACAAAAAAGAAGCAGAACAGGCAGAGACAGAGGTTAAAGAGGGAGAGACGGACAGAGAGACGGCCAGATTAGAAAGATGGCGGGTGAGAAAGACTGAGAGGGAGAGACAGAGAGAGGGCTCATGCATGATATTTACTTCAAAAACTCTTGTGAAACTTTAAGCCCCATTTTCCCAGACCTTGAAGCAGACAACACACCAATCTGAACCAGGACCAAAAGTGGTTTCAAATTATTAAAGAAAGGTTTATATTTTCCTTCTAATCCACTGTTTGGGCATCTTTCCTGACCCCCCCCCCCCCCCCCCCCCCATCTCCCCTCTGCAGATTATCTGTTGAGCATTATTAAGAAATTCTCAAATCTGCGAAGACCATGGCTAAAAATGCCATTTTCCCAACACCTTCCAGGCCTGGAAAAAAAGCAACCTCAGTTTTCCCAAATTTGGCTAATTACTGAACACCATACTAATCATGAAAGAAAGAGAAAGAGAGAGAGAGAGGAGAGACCCCCCCCCCCCCCCCCTTTTCTCGCACACCATAAATATCAGTAACGATCAAACACTGATCCTGGATATCATTAAGAGAAGAAGAGAGAAGCAGGTAATGGGCTGTTGTATTTTAGGATTTCCACAAGCACATACCGTGGTTTCCAGGTCGTTCTGCGAGTACTTGAGCCTGGTCTCCAGCCCTTTGATTTGTGAGCGCACGGTGTTGAGCTCGCTCTCCTTGCGCTGCTTCTTCATGGCCTCCTTCCTCTCCTCCATCAGCTTCTCCTTGCGCGCCTTCAGCTGGTTCAGCATCTTCTCGTCCCAGCGCCGAGCCTTGGCTCGCAGGTCGCTGCAAACAACACAGTGTCGTGAGGTGAAGCCGTCTCACAAGAACTTGCAAAGCAAACCAAGCTCTGACAGTTCCAGCCAACACCTTGTGTGCAGCTGAGAAGCAAACGCTTCAGGAAAGAAGGGCAACACACATACACTTAAAAAACAAAGAAAGAAAAAGAATACATGCATTTCTAAAAGATAGGGTCTGTTCAGGACCCTATGGCAGACATCACTTGTTCAGAACAGACTCAAGGGCAACAAAACTCCACATAAAAGTCTGTGTCAATTGTTCAAATTGTGGTTATTTTCTCTGAGGAAACACAACTTCCACACAGGACAATATAGTGTGTTCAAGAAAGACACACAGAACACACACTCAATGAAGTAACTGACACAAAGACAACACACGTACCTGGCACCACCTGAGATAACACCTGACTTCTGGAAGAGCGTGCCGTCCAACGCCACAGACTGAAAACAGAGGAGAGGGGTGGTTTGTTAGACACTGTATCAACATTTGCAGCAATGGTTTGTCCAAGGACATCCCCTTGGTGCCAGCCATACACTTACGGAGAAAATGCATCTAATATATGAACAGAGAACACACACTCGCTGCAGGGCGACTTCCTTCAGTGGCCACATGCAGCACAGCACCAACATTTTCCCTCTTTCTTTTACAAGGACTTATTACTTACAATACTTACCTGCACCAATTACCACACATACCCACTAAGGAAGAAGCCACACTTATGGTTCATAATCATTTCCAAGCTGTTTATCACACATACCCACGAAGAGGCCACACTTACGGTTTATATTCATTTCCAAGCTGTTTATCACACATAACCACTCAGGAAGAAGACACACATGGTTTATAATCATTTCCAAGCTGTTTATCACACATACCCACTATGGGTATAATCTTTTGCAAGCTGTTTATTACTGTGTTTAATGTTTAAACCACCCTGGGTATGCCCACTGACATGGCTGTGATTTGAGTCTGACAGAATGTTTGTGTTTCACATACCAAGATCAGTGTGAACTCATCTACATTTCAAGTGACAGCCCAACTAACAATCTCCATCACCATTTCACCCACCACATCTCCCGCCGTTTCAGTCACCATGTTGGCTATAATCAAATCCACTATTTCACTGACAAAAATCACAGCAAACTGACCATCTTAGCCACAGTCAAATCCAAAGTCCCATCCATGGCTTTATCCATTCTACCTCAAAGCCATTTTGTCAGCTACCCTGCCCACAACCATCACTCATCTGTCAGGCGCATTGTCCATTTTTGCAGTAACCCTACCCACCATCCTGGTGGTTCACTGTCTATTTTCTGCCACAGAAAGAAATGAGTAGTGAACCCAACAAATGACTGATGTGCTTGTCTGAGTTGTTTCTCAAAAACGACAGTGAATCCAACAGTCATCTGTCAGGTTCACTACTCATTTTTTTCAGTTACCCTATCCATCATCAGTCACTTGTCAGGTTCACTGCTCATTTTTTTCAGTTACCCTACCCATCACCAGTCATTTGTTGGGTTCACAGCTCATTTCTTTCTGTTACCCTACCCGTCATTTGTCAGGTTCACTGCTCATTTCTTTCAGTTACCCTACCCGTCATCAGTCATTTGTTGGATTCACTGCCATTTCTGAAAAACAACGCCCTACTTCAGCCTTAATCTCATCAACCACCATGCATGACCTGCCTGTCAGCCACAGCCTTGACCCTAACCTTGTGTCTCTCGGGACCTTGAAAAGCCACTTTGCGAGCATCTTCCACAGACTCGCAGACCAGAGCGTTGCCACAGGCGAACAGCAGTGCCTTCTTGATGACTGGGGGGTCGTAGCGAATGACATCAATCACCAGCTTGACATTCTTTGGCTCTCGGATATCCCTGGTGATGGGCAAAACACAAAAAATGCACACGGTAAATGTTTGGTGCCATGAAAACTGCAATCCCGCTCCTGTTTCTTCTTTGCAGCAACCACTGTTAGTATCAATAATAATAATAAATACATTTCTGATGTGCTGAATCCCTGGTACGTGCATGATGCTAAAAGTGCTCCACATGCTCAACTACAAAAATATCTTCCCCGTGTGCCTAGTAACTAAGTCAGTGTTGTCAGTATCATATACTATACCTCATGCCATTAGAAATGCAAAAATGACATGCTTCAACGATGTTTAATTTTGAAACAAATGTCATTCAGTTAATTCCTCTGGAATGTTCTGTTTGATCCTAGTAGGAATTACCCTCAAGCATTGTTTGATTGAACTGAACTTGTTTTCAGACTTCAAACATTATTGAAGCATGCTTCATTTTTGATATTTTGATTCTATAATCCACCATTGCAACTTTGACCATAAAAATAACAACCTTATTTTTGACCTAATACTCTGGCAGCTCACGACAATGCACTTACCATACCAAGTTTTGTTACAGACTCTTGAACAATTCTTCCAGACAAACCCTGGACACATGGACTCAGTAATTCCAGTAACCCTCCCCCCCCCCCCCCCCCCCCCATGGGGTATTATAATAATCAACCATCAAACTAAGTTTGGTTGCCCAAAAAATCAAATTAGTGCAATATGACTTTTATCATCATCATCAAACATGTTT
This sequence comes from Alviniconcha marisindica, assembly GCA_018857735.1. NCBI lineage: Eukaryota > Metazoa > Mollusca > Gastropoda > Provannidae > Alviniconcha > Alviniconcha marisindica. Next base: position 863,679 of record JABMCL010003763.1, read on the forward strand.
GGTCAAACAAATTCTAATTTCACCTTCTGTTTATTGAAATACTGCAAAAATGACACTGAACAGGGGTTGTTTGCTACGTCAGTTTCTTTTGATCTTCAAATAATAATGATAAAAGGAATGACAACTATGTGCTCTTTCCCCCAGTAATTCTACTTGCATCCACCGTAACAACTGTGCTGAATGCAGATCCTGCAAGTTAGAAGTCAGGACCTAAATCTACTGACAATGATGTTGAAATGGGCAGCATTGTTGGTTTGTTTACGTGTGACCCTCTCCCATGAAACCAGTCTTAAAGGACAAGTCCAAGGTTAGGGGTGAATTTTGACACAATTTCCGTTAAAGCTCACTGAGAACGATGATGTAGGTGAAACTGTGATCTGAGGGTTATAAATGCATGAAAAAAAGGCATTTTCTGTTGTACCGAAAGCATCGCCATGATGCCCAAATCACGTGACCATATGCCTACTACGCACTCTGGGGAGTCGCTGCAAAATGGCCAACTCAAGCTCCGAAGACAAAATTGATACTTTGCCCGAGAGACCCACAAGGATACAGCCGTATCAGTTTGAGCCTGTCAGACAGGATTTTGAAAGAGTACTGGAACATCGTGTCAGCTTCGAAGCAAACCCCATGCGGTATTCCATGGGGTTTGCGAAATCACACTCACTGAAGTGCTCGCTACACAAATGGGTGTGATGCGGCGCAGCAAGAAAGTCAGCTCATCTGAACTGTATAAATTGAATCCACTTTCGCCTCACTGCGGGTGATTGCGTGGGAGCTTGTGCATTGTTATACCTGGGGTCAACCATACGCATACACAGTTTACTGAAGAATCTAAGATGGCAACCGCACTGACTCCCCAGACTGATGTCACTTCCAGCAAAGCCTACAGAAAATAAAATCGATTAAAAACCCAATTAAACATTTTATTTCTATTTTTATTTCATTAAATCTGAAACCAGTGACTCATTTGTCAATCATTTCGATGGTCATTTTGCATACTTAAAAACCTTGGACTTTTACTTTAAGTGACTTTTGGGTATTTGAGATGTCTATATATATATTTTGAAAAACGCAACCCTAGCTGATTACTTTGGTAGACTGTAATAACAAATTTATTGACGTGGCTATTTAAAGTCGCTAAGCATTACGGTGGCCAGTTTGAGAAAATGGGCCTGAAAGACTTTACATTTGCATATTTTCCTTAGCAATGTGGTTTTAGAACAGCCAAACTTCCATAATTAGTTCATGGTAATAAATTGGACAACGGTGGTGTTTTGTAGGGATTTTACTCGGCCAAGTGTCAGTCATTTGCATAACATTAGCATCCTTTTGCTCCTGGCTACAGTACAAGCATTTAAACCCAGGCTTTAGCAATTTAATGCCATTTCTACGGAAAACATCATAACTATTGATAAAGTATGATCAAAAAAACATACCCCCCCCCCAGGGTTGATCAACAGCTGCCACTTAAGACTGATTTTGTCAGTGAGGGTCACATACATGGCTGTTATAGGTAAGACTGTCAGTTATGCAAGTGATAGTCATTATGTATGTGGTTTGAATAGATTTTGGATATACGAAATACTCAAATAGAAAATATTACAAGTACCTCAGATTAAATTATGATTTGCAAGTGATTATCCAGTCATTATCTCGTGTTAGTTAATGAACATTTTGTGCCAGAATTTTAAACATGAAGCATACAAGCAGTAAATCAGCTCACAAAAAATGTATGCTGAGTGTGACTGAGGTACAGCAATGACATTATTTTACCACAAACAAAAGCAAAAGCTGGAAAGCAATCAACCTAGATCAATGAGGACATTTGGTTATACTGAGCATCTAAGCCCACAGTAGCTTGCCTGCAGCAAAAATAAGCTGCTGCTGCTAAACAGTGCATCTGTGTGGTGAACTTTGAACATTACAGCGGCAGGCAAGTTTTTGTCTCGGATGTATGTGCAAGCCATGAATATTCAATTTTCTCAACATTAAGCAAAACACACAAAACAAGACACACAAACAAAAACAGCAGACATTAAAGCAGCGCACATTCGAAGGACAAAACAACCGGCAACACAGGATTATGCAAGTTGAGTTTAACCATTTGTATCTTCTTGTGCGATGATAAATAAGCACACACAGGCAATGCAGGTCACAAGCAAACCAACAGTAAATTAGTCCATTATTAGTGTTAAACATAACACCAAAATAAGCCTTTAGTAAATTAATCTCATCACCTGTCACAACTCCCCCCCTCCAAAACAGCAATAACAACCACCCTGGGAACACTCACGCTTTTTTCAAGAAACTGTCTAATTGCATCCTGTCTCTGTAAAAACTAATTTACCATAGCCTGTGAAACGACTTATATACACAGCCTGTGAGACAACTCACACACATAGCCCGTGAAACGACTCATATACACAGCCTGTGAGACAACTCATACACACAGCCTGTGAGACAATTCATACATTGTCTGTGTGACAACTCATACACAGCCTGTGAGATGACTCATGCACAGCCTGTGAGACAACTCATACACATAGCCTGTGAGACAACTCACACACACAGCCTGTGAGACAACTCGTACACATAACCTGTGAAATGACTCATACATATAACATGTGAGATGACACACACATAGCCTGTGAGACAACTCATACATATAACCTGTGAGAGGCCTCGTACATGTAGCCTGTGAAATGACTCATACACGTAGCATGTGAGACAACTCATACACATAGCATGTGCGACAACTCACAGCCTGTGAGACAACTCAAACACAGTATGTGAGACGGCTCATACACATAGCATGAGAGATGACTCCACACACAGCATGAGACGACTTGTACATGTATACAGCATGTAAGACAATTCGTTCACACAGCATGTAAGACAATTCGTTCACACAGCATGTAAGACAACTCCTGCACATAGCCTGTGAGATGACGCACACGTAGCCTGTGAGACTGACGACACATACGAACAGCCCGTGAGACAACTCATACACATAGCATGCAAGGTAACTCATACACATAATGTGTGAGACGACTCACACACACCTTGTGAGACGACTCAAACACACAACCTGTGAGATGACTCATACATCTATCCTGTGAGATGACTTGCACACATAATCCACTGAGAGGGTCACTGTTATCAGTGCACACAAAACACTTCAAGCTCAACAAGCCTTTGGCATTAGAGAGGAGATACTGGTGGTAGTGGGAGTGTACAGATATTTACAGTATTCATACACGCATATCTGAACAATGTTATATAACAGTCTGTAGCCCTGTGTTGCAATGCCCTCATGTTCCACCCAAAGAGATGAAAAAAATACAGCAAGCATTGCACCTTATGAGATCTGTGATGAAGTGACCCCATTGGCTGACAAGTTGTGTAGCTTTGCTCATCGTTACACAACAGCAGTGTACCTACTGACGCATGTACAAATGTTCAAAATCCGATTCACTGCTTCAAATCTTCCTCAAACTTCAGACTTTCTTTTCATTTTCACTGCCATTGAAGTTAACGTTTTGATGACCTCAGAAACTTCCACCTCAGTGAATCGCCTTTCAGAGTTTGCCATCACATCAACAGAACTTGAAAGAACATGAATCACTTCGAAGCACTATGAATTGGAAGTGGCTATCTCATCTGAGCCACCCAGAAGTGTCACAAGCTTTTGAGCCAAGTAAAAACAAACTGCTTGCCTCTCTGACCGACCACAACCATACTCAGGCTGATTCTGAAACTGACAGCATGTTGGTGCAAACACGACTGTACTCAGTGTGTATCGAGTCAAAACAGCCAAACTCATGAAAAGCACTCAGCGGAGATCTTGCTTACACATTTAACAACCATACCCAGTTTAAGACCTGAAGAAGACAGTGGACAGTCTAGATGAGCAAGCTGAAAATCTAGACAGCATGACAAAAAGTACAGAAACACAGACCAAGAGTCCAAAAAGCAGGTTGCCAACCTGAGCTTCTCATTGACATTCCTGACATCTAGGTAGTCCAGAGGCAGAAAGGTCTCTGGCTCAATGCGCTGCTCTTTCATGTACTGGATGCAGTCCTTGGCTGTTTTTTCCGAGTCGCAGACAATGGCGTCCATGTATTTGCCAAGCACTTTGGTGATGGCCACTTGGTATTTCTTGTGGCTGGGCTCGCACTGGTCTATCAGGCGGCCATGCTGACAACACAATCAACATGCATGATTATCCAACAGGAAAATTATCAAACACCTTGACTTTTAAACAAGGGAACAGATATGGACAAAGGAAAGGAAAACCAACCATACTTGTTGATACTCCCATTTTAGTTATAGTGGCTCCACAATTCATCCCCCCCAAAAAAAACAACCACCACCACCACCAAACAAACCACACATATACCGAAAAAGGAAAAGCCTTTCAACATTCTTGTAGCTGTGACAGTTAATTAAGCAAAGTGTCTGAACATGTGGCAAAAGTAAGTGGAAAAGAACAAGGAAGATGTACTCATGAAAAGAAGACAAGTTACATACACCAAACAACTCAATGTTTCAAAACAAAATGTCTTCGTCAGGAAAAACAAGCGACAGGAAAAGAAAATCAAATACTGGCAAAGAAGCCAGAACAAAACCTACAAGTAATAAAAAGAAGGGGCAGTAACTAGCATCCATTCCCTTTTTCATGCCTCTGCCTTCTGACCACCCTGTGCCCATTAGGAATGTATGTGCAGAATAGGGCCACCATGCAGACCCCAGACTCACCACGCCTGGGAAGAGACGCTTGAGGTTCTCCAGCAGTTCTGCTTTCTTCATGGCGCGGGACGACTCATGCTTGTCCACCTTGGCCTGACCCAGCTGCTCCTGGATGCTGGACAGCTCCTCGTCGATGGCCTCTAAGCGCCCACTGGCCGCACCCACGTCGGACGAAAGCTCCTTCTCCCCGTCCCTCTGCTCCTGCAGTGCTGCTGTGCTGGACCTTCACACAAGATGCAGTTGGAGGGTCAAAACACCTACAGCCGTACTGTTCTTGCTCTGTCTGTACATGCTCTGCCTGAGAGTCCTAAGCAGGAAGGTGAAAGTGTGGACAAGCTCCAAGAAACACTAGTGTGTACAAAGCCAAAGCCATAACACCGCCAACTGCCTTCAGTGGACAGGCAGCCGCAGAAAGCCTGAACTTTACAAGTGCCCTAAGCACACAAAAACTGACAAAGAGGACTGCACCAATGGACACAGTTTCTCTAATAATTATGACTCGTTCTCCTCCCTAGCTACAACTTGTAGCATGTGCCACTAACAAGACTAGGCACCATTCTCTATTGCTAAAACTCAAGTGCCTTTTTCTATTCTCATAATCCATGACCATCCTCTACGGCCTAGTTTTGGTGTCCCCTGCAAAGACTCATTGCCGTTCTCCATACCTAGGACTTGTTCTCTTCTGATAAGCCTCATTGTTGACCCCGCTGCTGAGACTTATCATTCTCTATTGCTACGCCCCACTATCTCCACTGCTCAGGCTCGTGAAGAGAACTCATTACTCAACAGACTTCAGCTTTCAGTCACGTTACCTTATAAGCCTAAGAGAGAAAGTCCAGGTGAGAAACAGACAACAAGCTGACAGAAATAATGCCAGGAGAGACAAGCAAAGGCCATCAGAAAGTCAAAAGGAGACACAAGATGGGGCATGCAACAGGGCCATGACCAGCTGCCTCAAATAATAATAATGTACATTTTATTGTGAGCTCAGCAATGCCCTGAATGTGATATTCCACACACAAACAGAGCAAAGTCCTATCAAAAACAATTTACATAAAGTATGAAATATTGACACAAATCCCTCTCACCTGATGTACTCCTGAAGTTTCTCAATGCGTTTCTTGTTCTCTTCCATCTCATGCTCCTTCTGCTTGATCTTGGCCATTAGCTCGTTCTTCTTGCGTAGCTCGTTGTCATAGCGATCCTGGTCGGACTTCTGCTCGCGGTTGATCGACTCCAGCTCCTGCATGTACTTGGCAGCACGGCGACCGGCCTCCTCCTTGAGGCGATTGTATTGTTGCACCTGGAGGACAACACCGAAATGGATACTGCCATTCTGATTCAACAGGCTGCTACTGCTGCTGCTAACACACTTTGTGCAGGCAAATAATTCATTCTTAATTAATGTAACGTAGTTATTTTAAAAAATCTTCTCGAGTGACACTAAGCCCCCAACAATTTCCACTCACAGAAACGCCCAACACGTACAAAATTGCACGCAAGAAAAAGGCTTTACAGACCAACAAGCTTGTGCCCCCCAGCACTATAAGTACATTTGCTGCTCATTTCTCTCCAGTCAGAAACTGTGGCTTTGCCAGTCTCGCACTCGATATGAAGAAACATAAATATTTTTTGGTAAAGTCTCACCTGTGAATCTTCTAGTTGAAGAGATCTCCCTTGAGACTGAGACTCTTCCTCCATTCGTTCCTCGAACAGCTGTCTAGCCTCATTCACTTTCTCTAGCTCAGCCTCCATTTCCTTGATCTGAAAGAAACAGTACCATTACTACTGTGCAACATGTATCACTTTCTGAAAGACTTCAGTGAATATTTCCTTAATGCATCACATACATCCCCATAGCCATATTCTAAAACAGTGTAACCATCCCACCTATAACACAACATGTACTACCTTCTCCAGAGCAACATACATAGCCTTGACTAGTAATTCAGACACAGCTGAAAAGGTTTTGTTGAAAATGTGTTGCAGGTTGGGGTGGGCAGGGGTGCATGTACATGTGTGCTGTGCATACATGTACTAAGCAGAAAAAGACTTGAAGGAAACTTCTTTGTACTTACAATTTGCTCATGATTTTCATGCTTCTTCCGGGCTTGTTTCAATGAACGTCTGAAAACACAAAGACAGACATTCAAATTAATCACTGGAAAAAAGTCTAAATTATTTGCCGTTCCATTTTACCAAATGAAACCAAAATGGTTAGTTTTGCTGCCACAGTATTGACTCACACCAACTCTAGCTCAAAGCCACTATATAAAAATGATCACCCTGTACAAAAACGATCAACCAATCACTTTTTCACATTGGTGCATGTATCTTTTTGCCCCAACATCCATTTTCAAAGCTGCTGACAGGGTAACTGACAGCCACCATTTTTGTGTGGGTGGCTAGGCACACAGTTAATTTTTTTCCTTCAGTCAAAACTTGCAATATAACACTGCTTTGCACCTAGGCCTGTCTGCTACCATGTCATCCTGTCTCTCTTGTTCTCTCACCGTGAGTTCTCTGCCTTCCTCTGCATGTGAGTTGTCTTTTCCTTGGCCTTGATGTACACTGGGCGTTTCTTGTTCAACTCCACTTCCTGCCAACACAAGCAGCAATCATCACCATTCCAAAAGAAATTGAGAAGACAAAGGTACTGACAGCTTGGTCATTTAAGACCAGAACTGAAGACAAAAGAGGCGGGTTGGAAAGGACAAGGGTGTGTGGGAAGGGATGGGGAAGAAGAGATGAGGAGACTGGGAAAGAGACTGGGACTTGGTGATGGGGTGGGGGGAGACAAAACAAGGTTGGGGGGGGGGGGGGGTGAGGGATGAAGGGAGAAGGGGAGGGAGAAAAGACAGGCAGATCCAGCAGAGATGGACAGAGAAATAAAGTTTACTGACTGGGGAATGGGGGGGGGGGGGGAAAAATGATGGACAAAAATGGGGAGACGTTAATAGGGAGAACAGAAGGGAGACGAGACAGACAGATTCAGCAGAAATGGACTGAGAAACAAAGTTTACTGTCCAACCCTCTGATTGGGGGGTGGGGACACGAAAAGAGGGATATGTTATTAATAGGGGGAAGAGAAAGAAAGAGAGACAAGACCTGCAGATCCAGCAAAGATGGACAGAGAAATGAAGTCTACTGACCGACTCTTTGATCTGCTGCTCAATCTTGGTGAGTTCCCGTGTGACCCGGCCCTGCTCCTTCTTCTTCTCCTTGATGTCCTCCTCGATGCGATCCCGCCTCCGACCCTCCTTCTCCATCTGCCCGTTCTTCTTGGTCAGCTCCTCCGCCACCTCGTCAATCTCCCGCTCGTTGTGGAACAGGCGGAAGAGCTGCAGGAGAAGCTGCTGCTCGGCCTATCAACACACCATGCAAACAATAGTAACTGGGGGTAAACATTGCCTTTGTGTTTATCCTCAATAAACAACAAGCAGTCAGGTACATTTGTGGTCAGGATTAACTTTTGCCAAATGAATGGGGGTCTGGTGGCCACATGTTAATCCATCTGCATACCCAAAATTGTGTGTAATAATCAGTTCAGTTGCAAGTGGCATCCATGCACCCGGAAATCCCACTTCACCCTCTCACTACAAGTTGGCCAAGTCTGCCCGATTGCTGACCGCCCTTTCCCATCCCTCTATGGATTGCTGACCACTTGTCTTTTATGCCTCTCTGCTCCCGATGATCAGTTGATGGGGACATGATGTACATCACACTCACCAGCTGTTCATTAAGTCTCTGGTAGCGTTCGGCCTCCTCCTTCTCCAGCTTGGCCTCTTTCTTCTCGGCAGCGATGCCCTTCTTCTTGTGGTAGTTGAACTGTGTGTCTTCCTCAGCCTTCAGCATCTCTGCCCGAGCATTCTCGTATTCTTCCTTCAGTTCCCCTGACCTGCACAGCAGTGAAAACTAATACGTTGTTTCTGGTGTGCTGTTGACTGGTATGTAATATTTAGTGCCTAGTCAACTGCATGGGGTCATTTCAGGATACAACAGGAGTCATCAAATCACAAGTGAATTTCGGGTTCACGGATCTGGGGACAGTGCAGAATGTCCTTCCATGTGTCCCATAATGGTGATGTCAGAGGGTTACAGTTAGAACATCTGATTAATTTCCAGATCAAAAAACCAGAAGAGCAGGTGCCATGTTTTCCAAGCTGCCATCAAATGAGCTAAATTACAACAGTTTCCTGTTTGAACAATTTTAAAACCAGCATTTCATGAATACCTTGGTGCACTTTTCCCTTTCAAGTTGACACTTTATTTTTTTCTGTATGAAACAAACAGTACTTGTGTATCATAAAAACATTACCCACCTGCTGATTTCTTCAAACATGGCTGTTCTTTCCTTGGCGTTCTTCATGGCAATGCTTTCTACTGTGCCTTGGAACACCAGGAAATTCTTGGACTTGACCAGCACGCCAATCTGTTCCAGCTGGTTGGCATACTGCTGAGCTGACACCACCTGCACAAACACCAGGCACTCTACACCCTTCCACACTAAGGCCAGTGGCCAACACTCTTTCTCTGTTTTACCAGGCTTCAGTTACTGGAACCAACTCCCTGTTCCTGTGTGTCATGCTACTGCAGTCAGTTCTTTCTGATCTTTTTTTCAAACCTTTCTCTTTTTGAAAACCTTTCTTCAGTCCCATTGCTTTGAGGTGTGTGTGTGTGTGTGTGTGTGTGTGTGTGTGTGTGTGTGTGTGTGTGAACACATGTTTGAAAAAATGTAAGTGCTTAGGGCCAGTAAGGGTTAAGCATGCCAACTACTCATTAGAATTACCATCACCTTAACACTGTTGCACTACATCATAACCCACATTGGACAGGCTACAACTATAGAAGCTACAACAATAATACATCTATCATGACCATGCTACAGCTATAGTTATGCACAAAAGTGATCCATTCTCTGCACAAATTCACCTTTTCCCCAAGCCAGTATCATAAACTCTGTGCCTGTGGTTGACAAAACATTAACATTCCAATTATTAACCAACAATGTCTAAAGAGTTCCTTCCCTTGAATAACATTTTAGTTGAATGAAACCAAAACTGTTAACCATAAACACTACTCAAACTGTAAAACCAATGTGAATCAACTCCTCACAGTTAAAAATATGCAGCCAATACAAATTTTACAATATCCTTACTCTTCCATTGACACGATGTTCAGAAGCATTGCCAACAATTGATCTTGTGAAGTTTATTTCTGTGTCATTGTCAGTTTCCGCGTACACTGCTGTCACTGATGCTGTACTGGCAGCCGGCTTTCCAATTGGTGCACCATGGATGAGGTCCTGGTCAATCAAACAACAAATCACATTGTCATATTCATAGTCCATGCATTTAGTTAGTTGTCACTGTCACTGTCACAAAGGCAGCTGAAGTACATTCTGATTTTAGTAGCTACGGCATCAACTTAAGTAAACATCCTCCAAGTCCAGCAGTCAATCTTCACAAAGAGATTAGTAGTACTAAATCGTACATGCCCTTTTTCTTTTGTCTTGATGTCATTCATCATTTCCACTGCCCATCCCACTCATTACTAAACCATGTCCCTTCTTCGTTAAAATAAAATATATAAAATGTTTTTATTTTTTATATCCTACTCTAGTGTTACTGTTAGTTTGCTGTACTCTTTTTTCTTCTTCTTGTTTTTATACCACTGATGCAAAATATGTAATACTGAGCACCAATCAAGACAAACTGCTCAAAGTCAACATTACCCCTGCCTTTATATCACATAAATGTGCAGATATTCAAAGGTAAAACTGATACACATTTCATCACTTCACATTTAATAGGTGCATAGCAGGCAAGTCTATTAATATTATATAATCAGTACTATGCTGTCAAGTCAGTGTGTCTGGTAACACCACTAGCACATAAAAAGGATGGTAAACATTTTTTACCCCTTTCTACAGTACGTGCGTGTGTGTTATTACCATAGGCAAAAGCAATAAAAAGAAAAAATCAGTACAAATTTGGTGATGTTAACATACCGGCAGCCTCTTGGAACGAAGGTTGGATGTCTTTTCCCCAAGAACAAAACTGATGGCATCCATCAAATTTGACTTGCCTGTGAACAACACAAGCAAACAAAATTATTATTCAGTTGCATAGTAGTAGTACTGGCCCAGCTGGCCAGTATCCAGAAGTTTTTAATATATAATAAAACATTAACAATAACATATTACACAATAAATATTACACATTACTATATTAATAAATGTTTGTCAAAGCCATCCTGTCTAGCCCTATCAACTCTTCAGTTCTCAGTTTCTCTCAACTTAGACAGCATCACCTGTCCCTGTTAGCTGCCTACTAAAACAGTAAATTGTAGTACTTGATCATAATATGAAAATGTCATTACTTTTCTTTAAAGGTAGGTCTTGTCTTACTTCCATTCCATGTCATGGAGATGCTGAATACATTATACAGATCCAGCCAGGCAGCCTATGAATAAGTGCTCTTTCCAGTAGTTGCCTACACTTTGGGGGGGGGGGGGGGGGGGGGGGGGAGAATTTCATGCAACACCGTTTTCTACTTTAGTTGAATTGATCCACATGAACTGGCAAAGGTGGATATTATGGCCCCCTTCATTTTTACTGCAGTTTAGCCTTGGTCACAAAAATGAATATCACAATTCCACAGTATCTTCTCTCATCAGGCAGCCAAATAATCAATTGTAATTGCCATTCTTGCAATTGCAGTGATTCTTTATTTGCTTCCTTAACTGGCCTGTTATTTTCCGTAGGAACAGCTTCAGTGTTAAACTCCGAGGCTGTTCTGATGGAGAACAACACATCAGCGAAGGAAGCAAAATACAGAAGTAATCATCGCAAAAACAGTATTCACAATCCATTATTTGGCTGCCAGTGCCATTGTGCCAGATCAAAGTGTACATCACTGTGGAATTGCGGGATACATTTTGAGACCGAGCAGTAAAAATGTGTGTGTGTGTGTTGGCGGAGGCTGAGGGTGGGTGGGTGGGGGGCGTGATCTGAACCTTTGACAGGAACTGATACAGTGATGGAGACAGGTGTCCGTCAAAATCTGAGACGGTTGAGTGAGTTGACGTTGTCCATCGTCAGTTTCGCTTGCTGAACGAGATGTGAGCAGAAATACTTTATTCGTAGATTAAATATCTGCTACATGTACATCTCAGCACTCTCTGTACGGCTCAAACAGTATTGATAATGGTAGTTAATACACAATCAAGTCTGCTGATACTTAATGCTAAATTAAACTTACCCGATCCATTTGGTCCGATGATCGCAGTGAAGCGCTTGAATGGACCGAGTCTTTGGCGTCCTCGATACGACTTGAAATTGTCGACCTCGATGTATTTCAAGTAACCAGGCATGGTGCATATAGTGACTTGGTCTCTTCTTAACAAATGTCAATGAAAACAATTACCAAGTTGCGCCTAGTTGTTTACACTTGACGCAAAAACTATCATAACCACCAACACATTTTGCCGCGGTAATGTCAATGTTGATGTCTCACGAGATTGCACGATAGGAAAACTGCACCGATGAAAATACTTAACTTGCAGCCATTTGTCTGAAATTGATTTTTAGAAAATAATTTTCAGAAAGAAAGAAATCTCTACGAAATGTTATCTGTGATACAAGCATATGTAAAACTAAAAACAAAATATTTTTCTTTTCGAATTTTCTTTTGGACTTTTCTTACTGACCAATCATTGCACACCTTTCTCTACCTGACAACGTGTAAACTTGACGACGGCTTTGCTGTGGCTGGTGATTTGAGGAGTATTCCAGACAAGGGACAGGCACAGAGACTTCCCTTTTAAACCCAAAAAATGTATAAGCTCGACCTCCCTGTCGATTACAAGGAGGCGGCGGCGATAGAACGCCGTCGCCAAATGGAAGATGAAAGAAAAACAAGGATATTCAACGCCAAAACCAGAACAATTGGGGTAAGTGTTCATGTGGATACGAAGGCACAGTTCTCAGTACAAATCTAAACAACAGTTAAAATGCTTGTGCTTGAGCAATGATGGCAAACGATGCTGACTCTGTGCTTTGTAAATTACTTAGAATTATATTTTTACTTGATTGACGGCTTGATATTGGCTTTTTTTGTTTTGTTTTAGGCATTCGCAGCTTTGTAACAAAAACATAACGGTTGGTCATTTTCTTCTTCGCTAGTTCTATCATGGTGGATCCAGCCGTTGAATAATAAATATCCCACCGACTGATTACACACGCAGTGCAAGTGCTTGTGTGACTGTGGGTATTATAGCTTTTCATATTCCAGCTGAAGAGGAAAATTCTTGCTCGTAATTAGGTTAAAACCTTGATAACCCAGTTTTGTATTCTAGATCACAGATTCTGTCCAGCCTCACAGCATAGACTTGAAGGCACTGCGAGAGACTACTACGAGTGCTTTAGACAGAAAAGAGCCCCAGAGCCACACAGTGAAGGGGAAAAGGAGCTGATGTGTATGTCAGGCCTGGAGCATAATTTGTGGAGCTTTCATTGCTGACCTTTGGTTTCTGTTAGATGCTAATGTCAGTGTTTGGTTAGCTATGGTGAGTCCGATCACCCCTTCTGTCAAAACTGAACCTTCAGGAAAGCTAACACCAGTCAACAAGATTGTTGTATTCTTCTTCTGTATACTGTCTACTTCAGCACTTTGAAGACTCTGACATTTTTAGTGCATGCTGGGTTATTTTGGTGTTTCCATTGTCCACCAAACTCTTGTGACTGACATTTTTAGTGCATGCTGGATTATTTTGGTGTTTCCATAGTCCACCAAACTCTTGTGACTGACATTTTTAGTGCATGCTGGGTTATTTTGGTGTTTCCATAGTCCACCAAACTCTTGTGACTGAAATTTTTAGTGCATGCTGGGTTATTTTGGTCTTTCCATGGTCCACCAAACTCTTGATTTGGAGTACATGATCTTTAGCATATGATCTTTGCACATGTATATACATACAGCAGACCTTTGTTTCATCCAAAGTCTCATCCAAAGGACCTTTGTAGAGTCTACGCTGGATTTGACTCTGGAGAAATCTTGAGTGACTTTTTGCCTGCTGGTAGTGTCTCAAGCTCCTCAACACTTAAGGTCTTACAAGATGCAAGTCACTTGTGATGGTTGCTTAGCCCCCCAGCCTATTTGCTCAGCCATTTCCATTGACTCCAGCATGTCCAAGCCAACACAGAACACAAAGAGAGAGAAATGAGGAGTTGGGGAAAAGAGAGAGGGGGGGGGGAAGGAAGAGAGCATTTTATTGACTGCATCATACTTTGCAACTAATATTGTATCTTTTCAACTGATTGCAGGTCGACAGACAGGCCATAGACCAACAGATTTTTGACAAGAATCAATATGAGGAATACGAGAGGAGGCGCCATGAGGCTTTTGGTAAGATTTTATTTTTCCCCCTTTTTGTTTGCTCTGTTTAACTCTTTGGAATGAGTTAACATAATTCTTTGGAATGAGATAACAACTCATGTCGTATAGCCAATCAACTTTTGAATAAATCAGGCAAGCATTATTTGAGCCTTTTTTGTTCTTTTTTAAATATTTAATTTTTTTTAGTTACTTTGGCTGTGTGTTAAGTTAATGTTTGTTTTTTGAGGGGGTTGGGAGATGTCTGTTGGATATATATCACTTTTCATTTTGAACAGCTTAGTAATTGAGGTGATAGCAGCACACCAGTCAACTGTACAGAAAGCAGAACTGTCCTCTGTGCTGTAAAAGTAAATCATGATAAAGTGTTTCAATGCCATCACTGCCTCCATTTCCCTCATTTCTAACAACCTGTGACATTCATTTCTGACAGCAATTCACATCAGACACGGAACAACCCCAAAGCAGGGTTGTTGCTGGAAGTTGTTTCCTGAGAAAACATTGCTGTTAGGCAAATAAATACAGCAGAGTTGATCTTTTTCAGCGGCGGACGCAGTGAGAAATGACATGATCACCGAGATGCTGCAGAAGCGGCAGGAAGAAGATGTCCGTGCTCTAGCTCGGGCAGAAAACGAATTTCGTGCTCTCCACCAGCAACCATCTTCACGGCGAGAGTTTGATCTCTATGATCCTGACGCGTTGAAAAAAGACAAGCCAGCACGAGTTCATGATGATGATCCTCGCTGTGGGATTTCATCGTTACAGAAATTTGATGGGGAGGATCTGAACGAGAAGGTGTGTTTGTGTGGTGTGTTTTGATCCAGGAAGATCTGCATTCATAGTGTTTAGATCAGGTAATTTGTGCTGTGTTTATCTGACGTGTTCAGGGTCAGTAAGATAAGTGCTTGTCTGATCAGTGTCTGGATCAGTTAAGACGTACGACATTTGTGTAATCAGTGTTTAGATCATGTAAGATGTACTGTGTTTGTCTGCTCAGTGTTGAGGTCAAGTAGGATGGACCTCATTTGCGTGCTCAATATTATTTAAAGAAATGTCAGCAGGTTGTGTGATCAGCATTTTGACTGAGATCTACTGCATTTTGTAATCTTTGAGATTGAACGAACTGTCAGCTGTGAACATGTTGTAATACAAAGTATTGTTTTGTATTAAGGGGGAACTGAGTAAATAGGCAAGTTGGCCTAAAAACACAGAAAGCAGGATTTTTTCCCCTCTGCAGGCACTGGTTGTTCTATCAGTATTTACACAAATGAAACCGCACTTTAAATTTGAGCTTTTTGGAGTGCTACCATGTTGGTTTTCTTTTTGCCAATGAAGCGTAGACAGAAGTTGGCTCATGACATATTTGATACTTTTAACACACATTTAGGCCTTGTTCATGACTACGCTGATACACAAAATAGTGGCACCCATGATAACGTGTTTTTTTGCTGTTTTTTTGTTTTTTTAAAACTTTAAACATTAATTTTTAACAAACAAAAAAACGACAGCACCCATGATCGTGTATTCCGACTTTCAAAGGTCAATTTTTAACAGAAATCAATCTGGTACTCACCAGAAATAAAGTGAAAAACTGCTGTCTATTTTTGTCCATTCCTATAATACCTATAAATAGGGCCTGTGATGATTTTGCAGTTCTGCATCCCAAAAATGCAATCATAGCTGTTCTCTCTTGGATTTTGTTTGTTGATGTTGTTGTTGTTGTTTTTAACATCTTCCAGTATGCAAGACTTGGGATGTACAGATGCTGTTTGACATACCTTGTATATTTACGTGTTTTGGTTTGGTGATGGCAGGCGCGAAGCAAGTTTCAGTCTGAGCAGGCACGGCAGTGGTTCCAAGAGCAGATGACTGAGAAAGAACAGGCCAAGCAGAACCAGGCCATGGCTGACAAACTGTATGAGCTTAAGATGCGGGAACTGGATGAGCGGGCGTGTGAGTTGGCCAAGGCAGAGGAGGAGTGTCGTCGGGCCATTCAAATGGCTACCAAAGATTTCAATGCAGCTCAGGTATGCTGTGGGCACTGTGTGTGTGTGTGTGTGTGTGTGTGTGTGTGTGTGTGTGTGTGTGTGTGTGTGTGTGTGTGTGTGGGGTGCATGTATGCGTGCTTGTGTGTGTGTGTGTGTGTGCATGTTGTGTGTGTGTGTGTGTGTGTGTGTGTGTGTGTGTGTGTGTGTGTGTGGTGCGTGTGTGTGCATGTATGCGTGCTTGTGCGTGTGTGTGTGTTGTGTGTGTGTGTGTGTGTGTGTGTGTGCATGCTTGTGTGTGTGTGTGTGTGCGTGTGAGTGCGTGCATGTATGCGTGCGTGGGTGTGTGTGTTTGTGTGTGTGTTTGTGTGTGCATGCTTGTGTGTGTGTGTGTGTGTGTGTGTGTGTGTGTGTGTGTGTGTGGGTGTCCAAAGTCATTCATGTGATCCATTTGTTTCAATGTTCTCTTGCAACATGAAGTGATATATGTCAAAAGCAGTGAGTAAAACTCTCACTCATGATGCAATGACTTTGTCAGTTGACTGGGGATTAAATATCAAGAATCAGATCAATTCTGACATGATTTTTTTCCAACACCTTTTGCATCTAGAATGGTTCTACAAAACTTGTACCATAATAATACAGTACGATAAAAACTGTCTGACAGGACCGAGAACGCAAGGAGAAAGAGCGTCTAAAGAAACAGCAGGATCTTGATGACAACCTGACAGAGATTGCCAACCACATCTATGGCGACATCTTGACGGAGAACCCCGCCATTGCGCAGAGCGCCTTTGGCCCTCACCGCGTGATTACTGACCGCTGGAAAGGCATGACCCCGCAACAGCTGGAGAAGATCAGACAAGACCAGGAGAGACAGAGAGCTGAGAATGAGGTTTGTGTAGTGTGTGTGAGTGTGTGTGTGTGTGTGTGTGTGTGTGTGTGTGTGTGTGTGTGGTGTGTGTGTGTGTGTGTGTTGTGTGTGTGTGTGTGTGTGTGTGTGTGTGTGTGTGTGTGTGTGTGTGTGTGGTGTGTGTGTGTGTGTGTGTGTGTGTGTGTGTGTGTGTGGTGTGTGTGTGTGTGTGTATGTGTGCCTGTGTGTGTGTGTGTGTGTGTCCTTGTGTTGGTGTGCATGTGTGTGTGTGTATGTGTGCTGTGCTTGTGTGGTGTGTGTGTGTGTTGCAAATGTGTGAGTGTGTTGTGTCCTGTGCTGTGTGTGTGTGTGTGGTGTGTGTGTGTGTGTGTGTGTGTGTGCAGTGTGTGCGCATTTGCTTACATGCACAAGTAGCCAAGGTGGAGGATTCCATCAACCAGCTTGGTGTGGTGGCCAGATACAACAAAAAAAACGTTGCGAGATTGGTCCGAGTGCAAAAATAATATGCTCTTGAGTGCATAAATGCCACCTTGAACTGAAGAACTACACCGAACGGAGGATCAGTTTCTGTTTACCTGAATGGGAAAGCATGTGGATGTTGTTGGGTGTGGCTGCCAGTGAGGATGGTTGTGAAAGCTCAGTAGCACAACTCTGCTGCAAGCAGGTGTCCCATCGAAGGAGGCCTGAATTTCTCATGAGGGGAAAAAAATCTGTACTGGGACATGGGGTACGGGTGTACAAAAGTACAACGGTTTTCTTTCCGTCGGCACAGCGTCTACGTCAGGAGGAGGAGCTGCGGAACAAGGAGTGGGAGCGACAGCAGAACGCCAATGCCAGGGCGGGGCTGCTCATGGATCGCGAGCTGGAGCGCAAGCGTCGGGAGATCGAGCGTCAGCAGGCGGATGAGAACCGGCGCCTGGCCCAGGAGCAGAAGCGGCACCAGGAGTTCTTGGACAAGGAGGTGTACACCAACCCGCCCACCGCCTCCTACTTCATGCAGTTCAACACCACCACGCGATAGTTCCCTCGCTCGCTCGGACAAACCTCGCGGACTCTTCACGTCTCCAAAGCCCTCCCTGAGTACCAGCCGATTCAGTCACCACTCCCCTTCTCCGTTCCTTTTTTCATCCCTTCCCTCCCCTTTTTCCTTTCCAGGCCCTGGTTTTCCGCTTCTGTACTTTGGGGCGGCCAGTTTCGAAGATCCAGTGATCATTGCATGTAGTTCCACAGTGACTTGCCACTTGGGTTCCTGGGGGACCTCAAGAATGATTGGTCTGAGCTTTGCTTTGTTTCATGGTACCTCATTCACTTTTCTTGTTCTGTTGTCACTTGTCGTCACAGCATTTTCCCCCCAGATGCATCACACTGACAGAAGATGCACCAGACCTTAGCAACTGCACATTGGTTGGAAAGGAGAAAGATGAAAGATGTATATGTGAATATACAAATTAATTAAAATCAGTGCCTCAAGGTGGTCTGACATAAAGAACAGCAAACCTTATGTACTGAACCTTTTTATACAACTGTCCTCACTACTAAAAGAAGCAAGCAAGGTGGTAATAGGAATAAATGTGTAAATAATGGATTCACCAGTAAAATGGTAGACTATACGCAGGAATACTACCATCATGCAATTATTGATTCGTTTGATGTTTGATAAAAAAAAAATTAATGTTTATAATTTTCTACCACTGTAGAGAAGTATAACCAACGTATTGAAGTTTAAATTTGACACACTCTTGTAAGAAACACCTAGGGGTGCGGGTGGGGTGTGGGGTGTGGGGGGCGGAGGGATTAGAAAAAAAAGGAAACCGAAAAGGAAAAGATGATTTATCTGTTGTCAACTTTACACTCCCATTTTTAAGAGAGATCGTTCTATGGGCAAACTCTAGTGTATTTGAAGACACAGCAATTTGTACATTCATAGTATTGTATTTTGATGCATGTGTATTATGTAACGTTTCTGAGAAAAAATGTGATATTTAGTTGAACTGTCTATAAAGTTGTGAATGACTGCACTGCAGCTGTCTGAGTGTTTTGACTGATGGAAGGGTGAGTGTATTGGCTGTGTGGGTCTTGTGCCAGTTTAGTGAAGCACTTGTGATATCCATGTATGATCTAGCCCAAAAGAACACACACAACACACACACACACACACACACACACACACACACACACACACACAAATGCATGCATGAGCACACACAAATTGGGTAGTGAACCCTGTACACATATATACGTATACACACATGCACACACACACACACACACACACACACACACACACACACACTCTCTCTCTCTCTCTCTCTCTCTCTCTCTCTCTCTCTCTCTCTCTCTCTCTCTCTCTCTCTCTCTCTCTCTCTCGCACGCGCACGCGCTCTCTCTCTACAAATACATGCAATATAGGCCTGGCAACCATTTCTCTGTCCTATGGACAACATGGGCCTGGCAATCATTTATCTGTCCTATGGACAATATGGGCCTGGCAATCATTTATCTGTTCTATGGCTGCCCGGCCACACCACGCGGCCCCCCCCCCTCCCCCCAAGTCGCTCCCCCTCCCTTACTCAGCCTCAGTGTCGGCTTGACAACGACACGCTGATGAACCTTCCCAAGTTCGCTGGAGATTAGCGGACCTCACAGCATGCTAGTCAGTCGAACTCCAGCACTGGTTTACGACATCCTTCTTCCACATTCTGGCAGAGTTTGCAGGAAGGTGCCGGAAAGCGATGCTCAGAGTGTGGCTGCTGCTTACACTCCGAACACCGCTTTCCGGCACCTTCCTCCAAACTCTGCCAGATTTAGTTACGCCACTGAAGGGGCACTCTTTATCTCCGCGCAGCTGTCCAGCGACGCGGTCAGCGCCCTCCGAAGGTTTGGGTACTAATATGACTGTAGAAGCAACCTAGCGCCCAAGCACGCACGTAAACACGAGACGCATCCACCCCGGGTAAAAAAAAAAAAAAAAAGAGAGAAAAAAGTTCCGTCTCGATTCAAACGATTGTGGTTTTGTTTGTGCTGCTGTAAAGTTTGCTGGCGGCTATAAATCAGACACGCCTTGTTTTATTTGAGTTGTTTGTAACAAACTTACGACTGTTTGAGCACCAAAAAAAAAACTGCTCGTTAGCTGACAGTTTTCTGGACCCTATGATGGCGTGACTAAATACGGCAGTGGTTGAAGGAAGGATGTCGTAAGCCAGTGCTCGGAGTGTGGCTGCTGCAGCCGTGAGGTCGGCAGCGGATGAGCGTACTGCCAACGTGGCGGAGTGCAGACTTCCGGCCTGTGATGGTCACTCCGGTATCCACGCCTGGCGGCTGCTGCCTCGGATGTCCTCTCAGGGCCGTGACCGGACTGAGTGGCTCAGCGAGGGCGCGTGCCCTGCATGCAGTGCTCCGGCTTTTCGCCGACTCAGTGACTGATGTCACCAAAACCCAACCACAAAATTTGCCTAGACACCTATATCGCACCATACAGTCACAGACATCGCAACACCGAACTGCGAACGTAATAATGGTAATAGTATAAATTATATCAAATATTAATACTAATAACGAGGAATATTTTAAGCAGTCCACTTGTAAATGATCCCTAAGCAGTCAGCCACAGATATTGCAACTGCCAGGCAGCAGCGACAGAGATCGCACTAACTTCAGTCCAACCACATACATCGCCGCAACACCTTCCACGACATATGTATGGCAACATTCAGTCCGCGGCACAGACGTCCGCCGCGGCAACTGAACGTCATCAGATCTGGAACAGCCAGTTTCTAACCGTCTACAGATATCGCAACAGCTAGCCACAGATATTACAACATCCAGGCACAGATATCACAATACCTAACGAGTGATGGGGGGGGGGGGTGGGGATGGGGGGGGGGGGGGGGGGGGAGGCTAGACTAAGTTCGGCGGCTCCACGCGGCGGGAGGGTCAGAGTTCAGGACGGAGCTGTGTGAAAGTCGAGGTGGCTGTCCTGGGCTCCCCGTCCTAAGGAGCCTTTATGGTTTCTGTGGACGTTAAGCAACACTGAACCACGCACACGCACTGGTCACACGGTTTGTCCCTAATATGTCAACCCGACATCCGAGGACATTGACTAGTGAAGCTCCACTGACATCACCACCAGCGGCGGGAGCCGGGACTGACTCAGTGACCAAGCTGACCCAGCAGGTTCATTCCGGCTGAAGGGAGTAGACCCTTACTAGTTTTAGTCATGTATATCCATTAAAAAAGAAGAAGTTTTTTTATTTTTTATTTTTTTTATCTGTTGTCCTTCGGAGTCGGCCAGCACGCGTTTTGAAGTACTATAAGCT
>JABMCL010003763.1:890000-892500 GCA_018857735.1 Alviniconcha marisindica
ACTCAGACGCAATTCTAATGGAAAGAATGAACACACAAGGGAGTTAACTGATTCTGCACGAGCGCTTGGGCCTCGTTCTGTTTCATGTGACAATTCCGATGGGACGAAGGCCATTGGGACGACAATTCTGACGGGGACGATATTCCGCTTGGACGACATTCCGGACGATATTATACTTGGACGACACTGCAATGAGGAGAGTGACATTCCCACCGAGACAACGGACATTCCACTGACTAACATTTCAGTCGGACGATATTGCATTTACACGAGACGACCCGCCAGCTGTTTTCCGTTTATAGTGCAATGACTGGCACCTCACCACACACAACCAAAACAGGGCAAGTAGACAATTTTTATTTTTCATTTACCATCGCTTACCTGTCAGTCCGGCCGTTGCTTTGAAAAAGGGGTTTGTCCCGAACAAATTCGCGCACGTTTTGTGTTGTTCCCACCATGAAAATAATAATGATGCACTCTTTTATGTGCCATTTCTCCAGACTGGAGCATATAACCCATTACAAAGAAAGCAAATCAGCGTTCCTTTTAACTTTTTGTATGTTTGGATCGTATGGTGCATTTGCTTGTATAGGGATGAGAACATAGGTACCTTGAGTGTATATTTACATTCCAGGTGATAAGTATCGTAGACGATTCAGGCCTCTGTTGTAGGTTAGCCTAACTTCCGTGTTCTACTTTTTTCTTCATCAGTCTGATTCACCTTGATGTAATCCGGCGTTATGTTTGACTGGGTGCTAAAAATCATTGATCTGTTTTCTCCAGTCTGCATCATTACGTGTTTGGGGAGATCTGTGAAGACGCTCCTTCACTCGTGACCGTCCCAGACACACTCCGAGTATCGCTTTCCGGCACCTTCCTCAGAACTCTGCCAGATTTAGTTACGCCACTGAAGGGGCACTCTTTATCTCCGCGCAGCTGTCCACCGTCGCGGTCAGCGCCCTCCGAAGGTTCGGGTACTGATAAGACTGTGGAAGCAACCTAGCGCCCAAGCACCACGTAAACATGAGACGCACCCACCCGGGTAAAAAAAGAAAAGAAAGAAAGAAGAGTTCCGTCTCGATTCAAACGATTGTGGTTTTATTTGTGCTGGTGTAAACTTTGTTGGCGGCTATAATTGACACGCCTTGTTTTATTTGAGTTGTTTGTAGCAACTTACTACTATTTGAGCACCAACGAAAAACTGCTGGTTAGCTGACAGTTTTCTGGACCCTATGGCGTAACTAAATACGGCAGTGGTTGAAGGAAAGATGTCGTAAACCAGTGCTTGGCGTTTGCGTCCCAGACTGACTCAACGAACCTAGTGTTGCCGCAGCTCGCTTCAGTACTAATAAATAGCTCTTACGTGTCATAAAATCTCCACACTTTAAAAAGCAGCCCTGACACCTTCTGTACGTTAGATTTCAGACTGTTCTGCGTACTTTACGAGTATATCTGTTGATTTCTCAAACGTTCTCCCTCGAGAACAACAGCTTTAATTTCCCGCTGGGATGAATAAAGTATATTGTTATTGTTGTTAAAGCCCGAAGTAGGTCAGAATATAGCCATGCATGCTTCGCCCACTGCCATGAATGTATTCCTTGTTCTAATTTCTGTCTTCCGGGTCCATTTACCTTCGTTTTTTTCAATTCCCTTCATACTATTTGGGCCCGCGGAACAAAATAGGTACAAAAACACGTGTTATTGCGTACTGACTGATTGATGGATGCTTGGTTTTTAACGTGTAACAGTGAGTTAGACAAACCTGTAATAGCTTTGAACTGGTGTATAATAATTTTGATTGTATGATTCGTCCTGAGGTAACCCTATGCGGTTGACGGAACGTTAAAATCCAAGAACTAACCAACTAACTCTGTGTGTGGTGTGGTGTGGTGTGTGTGTGTGTGTGTGTGTGTGGTGTGTGTGTGTGTGTGTGTGTGTGTGTGTGTGTGTGTGAGTGTGTGTGTGTGCTTGGGTCAGTGTGTATGTGTGTGTGTGCGTGCGTGCGTTCGTGTGCGTGCGTGGTGCGTGCGTGCGTGGTGTGTGCGTGCGTGTGCGTGCGTGCGTAGTGCGTGCGTGCGTGTTTCAGTGTGTGCGTGCGTGCGTGCGAGCGTGTGTGTGTGTGTGTGTGTGTGTGTGGTGTGTGTGTGTGTGTGTGTGTGTGTGTGTGTGTGTGTGTGTGTGTGTGTGTGTGTGTGAAAACAACAACTAACTGTTGATTTCTTTCGCAGACTGCCATCTGAACTGCTCGCTACGTGTAGCAAGAAATTGGCTTGTTGACAATTGTGCGACTCGTGTTCCAGATAGAAACAGTCTGAGCAGGACATACTGAATATCCTGAGCGGAACAGAACATAACCTACTGACAGGAACATAACATAACCTGCTGAGCGGTACAGAACATAACCTGCTTTGCGGATCAGAACATAACCTGCTGAGCGGATCAGAACATAACCTGCTGAGCGGAGAGCGGAACAGAACATAACCTGCTGAGCGGATCAGAA
>JABMCL010003763.1:897500-910000 GCA_018857735.1 Alviniconcha marisindica
GGCTTCATCCCCAAGGTCGCTGGAGGTCAGCGGACGGCTGCAGGAGCTGCTACTGTGAGGTCAGCGGACGAGCGTACTGCAATGTGACGGAGTGTAGCGCTCCGGCTTGTGAACGTCCCGTGCCCACGCCTGGAGTCTGTTGTCTCGGATGTCCTGATCAGGGTGAGTGCATATTGGGTGCACGTAAGTAAGTAAACATGGTGCTTAACGTCCACAGAAACCGTACGGCTTATTAGGGACGGAGAGAATGGGGGGGGGGGGGGGGGGAGTATGGAGGTGGGGGGAGAGGGAGATTATATACCTATCGCTACACTGTCACCACCAGAATGACAGGCATTAAGATGGGCAGCGGTGAGAGCCATTTTAATGTTTCATTAATTGTGAGGGACAAAGAGTCACAAGACCGTGTCCACAAACCACAACATTTGAAGAGAAAGGAGAGCCGAAGCGGTATCGAACCGAGGTCCTTCCGCTTACCAGCCTAACGCCTTACCGCTAGGCCAAACCGGCTCACGGGTGCACGTGCCCCGGCCTGCAGTAATGTAATGTAAAAGAGTATTTGTAAAGCGCTTACACCTAACGTGGCCCCGAAGCGCACAATACAAAAACAATAAGGCCAACAAAAGATACACACTACAGAGCGCAATGAATCCTACTAATTACTAATAAACGCAATGCAACATTTCACTCAGCATCTTTCTCTTCACTTGCCGCAAAACACACACGCACACACGCTTTATCACCACTTAATAGTATGCAGTTTTCGATTGTCTGCGTTTAAAATTCAGTTTGTTTTGTTCAGTAACTGTGCCCCTCTCCAAGGCCATCGTTGAAAAGTAAGTGTATACAGGCCCGCACATGCGTATACATTACCGTCTTATTTGTACATAATTACTGTGATATCAGTTGAGAAATATGGAAGCATACCAGCGTCAGAAGTGCACTGCTGTAAAATGTCTACCCATGTTCGCTCCATACACACATTCAACATGTCATTCAGTGTCTGTGATTTAATACGAGTCTTGGTCTGTGTACACAGGCGCAGATAACCAGCCTGATCCGGGAACAGACGGCTTGGATGGGAACACTGGGGATAATGCAGGGGCGGCATTACCTCCCTTGGGGCATTCACTGTGCTTGACTTTGGCGTGTACATTGTGGCAGTTACTGCCCTTCTACAAGTT
This sequence comes from Alviniconcha marisindica, assembly GCA_018857735.1. Lineage (NCBI taxonomy): Eukaryota > Metazoa > Mollusca > Gastropoda > Provannidae > Alviniconcha > Alviniconcha marisindica. The sequence continues at coordinate 898,685 of JABMCL010003763.1, forward strand.
CGTCTTCAATGTTTTGGTATCGTCAGAGACAGTGTGTACTGTCGCTGACATTGAGAGGTAGTGACGGTCACCAAGTCCTGTAGGCAAGAAGTAAGAAGAGAGTCCCCTGAGATCATTATGGAGCAATCTCAGTCAGTTCGAGACTTATTTGAGGCTACAAAAATAGTGTCAATCAGTCGTCTCAAGTTCATCGATACTTTGGTTTTCTCAGTTCTCTAGCGTATTCTTGATTTGAAAACGTCACCTCTTCTTCGTGTTTGTGCTTTCAGAAATTCGGTGGGGGAGGGGAAGTCACTCAGGTCAACTGTAGTTGAAGTTTTCAGTGGGCAGACATGAAGTAGATGATGTAAATGTTTATATTTATTTTCAATGGTTTTCTCAGTAAAGTTGCACTTTCTTAGTAGAAGTCTTCTACCAGAGTAATGGACTATGATCTCTCGACGATATATGAATAACGTGTGTTCAACTTCTTCTCTGTGTGTGTTTGTGCGTGCGTGCGTGCGTGCGTGCGTGTGTGTGTGTGTGTGTGTGTGTGTGTGAAATTCGCAATGATAAATTATATATTAGACACTTTACAGAATGTGATAATACTCTTACATTAACGGGTGAATGTTGTAACTAACTGAACGCCTGGTGACTTTTGTTTTTCCACTCATGGTGACACGACTTCTTTAGATGCGTACGACTACAGTCAGTTGCAGAAGTAACGTTATGTCTTTCCTCAGATGAACGGTAGTATGTCCTTTAGGTCGAGTGAACCCCTGGATCGGTAATGCATTAAATAGATAGTAAAGTTTGGTTTTCTATGAACAGCGTTTTTTGTTTTTGTTTGTTTTTTGTGTGTGTCCCAGTGTGTGTGTGCTGTGTGTGTGTGTGTGTGTGTGTGTGTGTGTGTGTGTGTGTGTGTGTGTGTGTGTGTGTGTGTGTGTGTGTGTGTGTGTGTGTGTGTAAATATGTGAGTGTGTGTGTGTGTGTTGTGTGCCGCGCTTGTGTGTGTGTGTGTGTGTGTGTGTGTGTGTGTGTGTGGTGTGTGTGTGTGTGTGTGTGTGTGTGTGTGTGTGTGTGTGTGTGTGTGGCTGTGTGTGTGTGTGCGAGCGCGTGCGTGCATGTGTATGTGGCGGATGGCGGCGCGTGTGTGTGTGTGCGTGCGTGCGTGCGTGCGTGTGTGTATGCTGTGTGTGTGTGTGTGTGTGTGTGTGTGTGTGTGTGTGTGTGTGTGTGTGTGTGTGTGTGTGTGTGCGCGCGCGCGCGAGCGCGTGTGTGCATGTGTGTATGCGTGCGTGTATATGGCGGAGGGGCGGTGCCGGGGTAGGTGATTGTGGGTGACCCTTTCACCTGACCTATAAAGCAATATTATACAGCTTATCTACATCTATGTCAGCCTGATGTCTCAGTCTAATCCAACGGCCGATCTTTCACTGTTATCGTTTCGTTTATCAATCGCCTGATCGCCTTTAAAAAAGAAAAACAAAAAAAACTGTCATACTACTGAAGATACAAACTCTGGCCTCTAAAACACATCGCCGAGCCACTGTGGTTATCACGTGACCTATGCGGCCATCACCCATTGGCAGAGAACTTCCCATCGGGTGGTCGCTGTCACAGTGTCGCGAATTTTAGTTCCACTCGTCATTTTCCGGTAATAAGGTTCGTCTGCTGCAATGTGAGTTTGACCTTTTTATTTTATTTTTAGTTTCGTATTTTTCGTATATAAATTTATTCTTCTGAGTAACAAATTTCCCTCTCCTCCTCTCCCTCCACCTCCTTTCTCCTTATCGCGCCCCCTTCTCCCCCCCCCACCCCCCCCCCCCCCCCACACACGGCGTTTACCCGACGAAAGCCAGCAGAGACAGATGTACTCATGAAACTTGCAAACGTTGATGGAAATTGTGCAGAATATGGACCGATAGAGCAGTTTTTTGTTTTCTTTGCTTAATCCGACGCAGTGGCGTCTCACTTTCAGTACGCCACGTGACGTTTGTGTTCCGTTTCATCGGAAGGACTAGACACTGAGTCCACTGCTCTGAGTCGAAGGAGAGATGGGATGCAAAAAGAGAGGTGGTAGAGAAGACGTGATCTAGGGCGCCCGGAGAGGAGAGGTGACTTTACATGCAGTACTTTACATGCAGTACTTTACATGCAGTAAAACTGAAGCCATAAGGTTGTATAACACGTTTATCTAGAGTGTTGAAAGAGAACCTCTGGGAGAACTACTTGCAAACATTCCGTGTGTAAAAAGTTCATCAGCACTGTATCAATAAAAAAAATAAAAAAATCGAAACCTCTCAACAACAACAAAAAGGGAGAGAGAGAGAGAGAGAGAGAGAGAGAGAGAGAGAGAGAGAGAGAGAGAGAGAGAGAGAGAGAGAGAGAGAAGAGAGAGAGAGAGAGAGAGAGAGAGAGAGAGTACTGCCGAAACTTTGACACTGATCAGCATGGCGCAGTCGCTTTATTCCGTACAGCCTACAGTGTTGTTGTTTTTGTGTGTGTGGAAATCGAGAAAGACACTGGGGTTTTTTCACGAAGACCAACAGATATTACAGATTAGACGGGCCTGTGTTAGGAGCGGAATGACAGCGTCAAAATAATGCCTGGAATCGGCCTACCTTGTTAGTGTCTTGATTTGCCTTTAACGTGAGGATGGCTGTGCATTAACACACACACACACACACACACACACACACACACACACACACACACACACACACACACACACACACACACACACACACACACACACACACACCACACACACACACACAACAACACACACACACACACACACACACACACACACACACACACACACACACACAACACACACACAACACACACACACACACACACACACACACACACACACACCAACACACACACACACACACACACACACACACACACACACACACACACACACACACACACACACAACACACACACACACACACACACACACACACACACACACACACACACACACACACACACACACACACACACACACACACACACACACACACAGTCTGATCGGGAGATGCTTTAAGGCAGAGAGAGTACTGCCGAAAAAAACCCAGTGTCTGACCCATTCCGCGGAGCTCCCAGCAAGTTTCTGCACACGTTCAAACTTCCAGGATGGCAATAAAGTTTGCGGGCTTGGAAATATTTCGCAACAATCATGTGTCGCGAAATATTTCGTAGACAGACGGCCATACTGAAGGGTCTGTCGTAAATTTACTGTCAGAAGATCCGGCTACATATTAGTGTATCATATGAGCTAACGGGGACCCAGATTGAACAGATGCGTGGCCCTTTTTTTTCTTCTTTTTTTTAATTATTTTTTATTGTTTAGACGCGAAACAGAGCTATTGTAAAGCATCAGGCATTCAGAAGAGAGCTGACATTTCCTGCTGAAGTGGCACTGTCCTTGCCGGTCGAAGACAAAACTGATTCTGGGACTGCACTATGGAGGGCTACCATTACCACTAACACAGAGCTCGCGAGGGCTCCATTTATATTACCCGTGAAATGGACAAGGGTGTGACAGGTGAACGTGTAAACTTTCAATCGAACGTTTCTAAATTTGGGACATTGAGGTCGAAGGTCGAGGTCAACTAGCCTTCAACTGTCTCCGTGTGCGGTGATCGCATTGCAAGGCAAGGAAGGAGTAAAAAACAAACCAATAGACCGTGTCGATATTCCCAGCCGTCTCGCAGTCTCGTGCTTGGCGAGACGAGATCTCCGCTTCTCCTTGCCATAATGCAATGATTTTTTTTGTTTTGTTTGTTTTGTTTTGTTCAGCATTGAGAGTGCTTGTTGCGTTGTGGTGTGTACGTATACAAGGTATTCGAGGACAAAGCGAGGAGGCAATACTCTTTACCGATAATCCAAACTCCCGCGGTCTCGTGCTTGGCGGAACGAGATCTCCGTACCTACTTGCCAAAGTTTCGCGAGAACAGCTAACTTTTTGAACTGGTCTGTTGCGGCTTGTCACGTGTGCGTCTCTGTTCACAACACATCGAGACTATGCAAAACCTTTCGTACACAATTTTTACAGTGCGTATCCATGGTGATGACAAGCGTCAAGATCATGTCGACGACAACAGCCTCAGCGGCGGTGGCCGTGTTGGTGTTGGTGGTGATGGCGGCGCAGCAGACGACGGCCACGCCCCTCGACGACTACGTCAACGCTCCGGACAACCACTACAGCTGGAGCAAGCTGCCATGGGAACACCGCGGTCCAGACTTCACCATATACGCCCTCAACATGACGTCACAGAAATGGCTGACAGGTGGGTCGGTGGTCGCAACGCGGGAATAGCTTAGCTGGTAGAGCGTTCGACGGAAAAGCCAGGCGCAGTACTGACGCGGGTTCGAGTCCCCGGTGCGGCAAGGGCCTTACCTCCCCGAGTCAACTTCCAGTGCTGACTCTCTTACGGTGTCCGCACAGCCCCCCGTGTGCAGTCGCTTGCATCAACATCTGTGTGCACGTTAGCAATCCCCAACCCTGACGGCCATAACGATAACAACAAATGGACACACGATGAAAATACCGCACACACTGATAGGAATGGGTCGCGCTGCTCTTGCGGCTACTGTACCTTATGCAGATAAGTCGACCCGAATTTCTGCATGTGACAATGAAACACACACACGCACGCACGCACACACACACACACACACATACACACACACACACACACACGCACGCACGCACGCACGCACGCACGCACGCACGCACGCGCACGCACGCACGCACGCACGCACACACACGCACGCACGCACGCACGCACACACACACACACACACACACACACACACACACAGAGTCCTGGTTGCTGTGATGCTTTGTTAGGTCACCCTTGATGCCATAGTGTCATTGTCGATGTGGCGCTTTGTCGGGTCACCCTAGATGTCATAGTGCATTTGTCGGGTCACCCTAGATGTCATAGTGCATGGCACTTTGTCAGGTCACCCTGGACGTCACAATGCTGTGGCACACTTTCAAGTCACCCTAGACGTCGCAATGCTGTGGCGCAATATCAACTCACCCTTGTTGTCACAGTGCTATGGCACTTTGTCAGGTCACCCTGGACGTCACAAGGCTATGTCGCATTGTCAGGTCACCCCAGATATCACAGTGCTAGGGTGCTTTGTTAGTTCACCCTAGATGTCGTAGCGTCCTTTTTCAGGTCATCCTGGACGTTCTAATCGCTTCGGTGTTTTGCCAGGTATAGCTGGACGTCCAAGTCGCTGTGGCACTTTGTGATGTTCACCCTAGACATCTCAGTCGATGTTGTGCTTTGTCACCTGTGCCCTAAATGACCCAGTCTCTGTGGCCTTTGCTACTTGTGCCCTAGACGGCCCACATGCTATGGCCTTTGCTGCTTGTGCCCTAGACGGCCCACATGCTATGGCCTTTGCTACTTGTGCCCTAGACGGCCCACATGCTATGGCCTTTGCTACTTGTGCCCTAGACGGCCCACATGCTATGGCCTTTGCTGCTTGTGCCCTAGACGACCCAGTCTCTGTGGCCTGTGCCCTAAACGGCCCAGTCTCTGTGGCCTTTGCTACTTGTGCCCTAGACGACCCAGTCTCTGTGGCCTTTGCTACTTGTGCCCTAGACGGCCCACATGCTATGGCCTTTGCTACTTGTGCCCTAGACGGCCCAGTCTCTGTGGCCTTTGCTGCTTGTGCCCTAGACAACCCAGTCTCTGTGGCCTTTGCTACTTGTGCCCTAGACGACCCAGTCTATAGGGCCTTTGCTACTTGTGCCCTAGACGACCCAGTCTATAGGGCCTTTGCTACTTGTGCCCTAGACGACCCAGTCTATAGGGCCTTTGCTGCTTGTGCCCTAGACGACCCAGTCTCTGTGGCCTTTGCTACTTGTGCCCTAGACGACCCAGTCTCTGGCGCTTTGTTGGGTCACCAGACATATCGCAGTCGCCTTGTCACACAATCGTATTCCAAAGCCTGTGACCGGCGGTAAAACATAAAGTAATGTTAGACTTCGATGTACGTATACATGCACTTTCACGCGCACCTGGCCTGACTGTCGTTAGGAATATTTGTATTGTTATCGCGAAGAGACTTTCTATGATAACAACTGGCACGCACAAACCTGTCTGATAAACTCTTCAGTACACACACTACCTTTAATATTGCTAAGCAAAATAGATGATAAAGGGAAAAAGAAAAAGAAAAAGAAAAAGGTAGATAAAAGAAGCGAGACTTTATAATTGATCAGTAATGGCAATAAAAACAACCCAATGAATCGCTCAGTCACCATTCACTTACTCATTCTAGCAAATAAATAGAAACGCTGGAAAGCTCCAAGGGCCTTTCAAGCAACAAGATGAAGGCGATGGGGAAACAGGGCGGAAACGATACACACAGGTCAAACAATGTTTGTCTCTGCATAACTATATAGAGAAGAAACAGGAACAAGAACAACAACAAACAAGAAGCAGAAGAAGAAAAAGAGAAACACACACACGCACACACGCACACCGCAACACACACACACACGCGTGCAAACACACACACAAACACACACACACACACCCCACACACACACACACACACAACACACACACACCGCACGCACACACTCACGCACCCACACACCCCCCCCCGCACGCACGCACGCACGCACGCACGCACGCACACCACACACACACACACACACACACACACACACGCACACACACACCAGTCAATTATTCATCCGTCCATCCATCAATCGGTTGATAACAGTCACCAATCGATTAATCAGTCAGTAACTCAGTCACCAGACACTCACTCCGTCAGTCAATCCATCGTTCAACGTACGAAACGAACGAAAGAGCCAAGCAAGCAATCCACCTAGCCACCCTCTGTCTGTGGCTGTGCTGTCGGCAGAGAAGGAGAGCAGTCAGCCCGTCTGGTGGCACTACATGTACGTGGTGGTGCCTGACGTCATCAAGAACCCCGAAGCCAGCTTCCTGTACGTCGCGCTCGGAGACAACTCGCCCGAGTGAGTTTGCATTATTGCTGTTTTCTGTTTTAAGACACCTTACTTTTATGCTGTTGTTTCCCAAAAAAGACAGTTTGTTTTGTTTGTTTGTTTGTTTGTTTGTTTGTTTGTTTGTTTTAAGACTCCTTGGGGTTTTGTTGTTGCTGTTTGTTTGTTTGTTTGTTTGTTTTAAGACAGCCTGGGCTGTTTTTGTTGTTTGTTTTAGGACAGCTTAATTTGTTTGTTGTTTGTTTGTTGTTTTTACGACAGCTTGATTATTTTGCTTTTTTGTTTTTTTATTTTAAGACAGCTTGTTTTTTGGGGTTTTGTTTTTTAAGACAGCTTGAGTTTGAGTTTGTTTTACGACATCTTGTGTGTGTGTGTGTGTGTGTGTGTGTGTGTGTTGTGTGGGAGAGGAGAGAGAGAGAGGAGAGGAGAGAGAGGAGAGAGACGACAATAAATCTGACAGCCGACGCACGCACGGCACGAGCAGCACGCACACGCACCACTCACGCACGCACGCACGCACGCACGCAACCACGCACCACCACACCACCACACACACACACACACACACACACACACACACACACACACACACACACACACACACACATACCAATAGATGGCTGTATGTATGCACGTGTCAACGAGTGTGAAGGTTCGAGCCGAAGGTGGATGACGAGTTCGTGGAGTTCATCACTCTGATGGCGGTCAGCACGGGCACCGTCACCGCCAACCTCAGACAGATCCCCAACCAGCCCATCGTCTCACACACACACACACACACACACACACACACACACACCACACACACACACACACACATACACACACACACCGCACAACACACACGCACACACACACGCACCACACACGCACCACACATACACACACACACACAGCACACACACACACACACACACACACACACACACACACACACCACACACACACACACACACACACACACACACCACACACACACACACACACACACAACTATCACACACACACACACACACGCACGCACGCACGCACGCACGCACGCACCACCACACACACACACACATGCACACACATCACACACACACACGCGCGCTCGCACGCTCACACCACACACACACACACACACACACACACACACACACACACACACACACACACACACACATACACACAAATGCAGTAGCTCAGTACACATACAGACACACACACACACGCACGTGAGCGCACGCACACACACACACACACACACACACACACACACACACACACACACACACACACACACACACACACACACACACTCGTGCATTTCTGGCCCATTTATATGCGGTACAAAACGTAACTTTGTACCCTTCTCTCTCTCTCTCTCTCTCTCTCTCTCTCTCTCTCTCTCTCTCTCTCTCTCTCTCTCTCTCTCTCTCTCTCTCTCTCTCTCCTTCCCTCTCTGCCCCTGTATGTCCCTTTTTGTCCTTGTCTCTGTCCACCTTTGTCTGACACTCTCCCTCTGTTTGTCTCCTCCCCTCCCCTCTCCCCCGTCCCCAACCTGTGTGACGATGTTGACGCTGTCCGCGCTGGCTGTGCAGAACGACCCCAGCCAGATGAGTCGGACTGAGGACGCGGTGATCGCCTGGACCTGGTACCAGTTCATCACCAACGACGTCTCCCCGGAATGGCTGCTGCGTCTCCCCATGACCAAGGTGCTGCTACTCTCGGCAGGCTCTTCCGGGCAGATAATTGCATATATATATATATATATATGTACAGCTTTAACGTGGGATTATCTGTGTGATCCAGTTTGGCCCAGCGGTAAGGCGTTAGGCTGGTAAGCAGAAAGGGCTCGGCTCGATTCCGCTTCGGCTCTCCTTTCACCTCAAAAAGATCGTGGTTTGTGGACACTGTCTTGTGACTTCGTCTCTCACAATTAACGAAACATTAAAATGACTCTCATCGCTGTCCACGATCTGTACAGGAGTTATTCTGGTGGTATCAACAGTATAGCGATCGGTTTATAATCTCGCTCTTCCCCCACCTGCATACTCCCCACCCCACCCCACCCCACCCCCCTTCTCCCTGTCTCTAATAAGCGGCTTGTGGTTTCTGTAGACTTTAAGCACCATGTTTACTTACTTTGAGATCATCTGCCTTTTGTAGTTTTAATAGCACCCAAGGCACTGACTGTGATCTCCTAAACACACATCGCTGCAGGACTTGCAACTCTCTGTTCAATTCAGTTCAAGATGATGTGTATTCACTCGGGAAAAAAAAACCCCATCATTATGCGCTCCACCCCGTCTCTCAAAAGTTTCGCCAATGTTGCCTTTGAAACAGTTCCAATGTTCGTCTGATTTTTTGACGACGGCCCTCTTTCGTCCTTTCAAAGAAGTTCGTCTAGCACTTCCTCTTCAAGTCCACGCCTCTCTCCTCCAGGTGATCGCGATGGTCGCTTTGCCCGCCAGTGTATCTGCTCGGTCGTTTCCCTTCACTCCGGCTTGTCCAGGGCAGTACACCCGCAGGAGTTTTCGACGCTCTGACAGCCCAGTCTTTCACAGGAAGAAGAAGAAGAAGAACAGATCGTGTACAGTGCCAGGTTCCGATCAGCCAGTCACTACTACCCGCTGAGCAGTTTCAGCCAATCACAGAGCAGCGCAAATAATATCCCACACCAAAAGCCCACGGAGTTGCCGTCTTGTTTGGTGCACAAGCGGTCAATCAGCGTGTCACAAGTACTGGAGCAGTGTTCTCTCTCCGCACGAAAATCCGGTGACCGCATTGATATTAGCGCTACCGAAACCTAACCAAAGTAAATTTACTCAGTAGTATCTTTTCCGTTGCTGTTGTTGTTGCAACTTGTGTGCCACGCTTGCTTTGATTGGCTGATGCTGGTTTGTCACGGGCACTGTGATTGGTTCATGCTGATGTGTAACACGTTCTGTGATTTGTTTGTGAATATGTGTAGCAAGCCCTTTGATTAGTTAAAACTGGTATGTAATACCTGCTGTGACTGGTTGAGACTGACGTGACACGATCTGTATTTGGTTAATGCTCCTGTGTAACAAGCGCTGTAATTGGTTGGATAACAGGCCACTGTCCGCGCCATGGACACGATCACAGCCTTTACGAAAACCATCCATCCTGACGTCACTGTCAGCAAGTTCATGGTGTGTGGGGAGTCAAAGGTGAGGCTTTACTAATAACGTCAGCATTATGATATCGAGCCCAGAGTGGCAATTTCATTTCGTTATTTATTTATTTTATTTTATTTTTTTACACAGTGAGTTTTCGATTGTCGAGAGAGAGAGAGAGAGAGAGAGAGAGAGAGAGAGAGAGAGAGAGGGAGAGAGAGAGAGAGAGAGAACCGTGCAGGTGACTGTCATCCATGTTTCTTTGGGCGAAACGTTTAAGGCAAAAATCGATAAGTGACGTCATTATCTTTATCTTCGTTAAATGTGGATAGCCGAGGGTGAGAGTTCACACTGTTCTTTGACATCGTCGTCGTCGTCGTTGCTTCGGATGATGGTTGTTGTTGAGTGATACGATTGTAGCTGATTGACATGATCGTTGTTTCTTGGCTTGATTGTCAGTAATTTGACATCCTGATTCTAGCTTGACATAAAGCTACTGATTGATACGATTACCGCTGACTGACATCAGTGTACAGACATCAACAATTCAAGATTCAAGATTCAAATTACTTTATTATCTCGTCAGAGAAATTAAATGGCTGTTGTTGATTGACAGGACTGCGTTGATTGACGTGACTGTCTTTGATTGACAGCGGGGTTGGACGACGTGGACCACGGCAGCTGTGGACAAGAGGGTGGTCGCGATAGCGCCTATGGTGATGGATCTGCTCAACTTTGTCGAGGTGGGTCACCTACTTTGACATGGATGATTACGAAGCAGCAGGCTCCAAACAAGACAGAGGACAAAATTCCTGGACCTTTGCCATTCCTGCTTTCCTGTTGTTGTCATTGCACCGTTCCCCAGTGGACACTCTACGGGTCGCCCGGTATATGAAGTTATTACATTGACGAAAGCGGTCCATGGAGTTACAGGACTGCATGTACGACCGTGTATTATGTTTTCTGTTTTCTTTTTTAAATATTTTACCCCGCCATTTCGGCAGCCACACTTCCACATGCAACGCATAGCAACATTTTGATATAGCGTTGGTGTTCTTGCAGATGTCAGTGTGTTGTAACCCAATTCAAGGCAGAATATTTATGTGAACTCTGGGTATTGGGAAGTTCAGCGAAGCTGGTTTGCACGTGTCAGTGCCCTTCGTAATCTTTTGTGCAAGAAGTCGCGAAATGTTG